>CAUYQG010181223.1:0-44240 GCA_963574415.1 Tarsius wallacei
ATGGTTGGTTCCATGCTTTTGCTATTGTGACTAGTGCTGCAATAAACATGCTTGTGCAGGTACCTTTTTTATAGAGTGGTTTAACTTCTTCTGGGTATATTCCTAAAAGGCCAAAAGGGGAATTGCTGAGTTGTATGGAAGGTCAATTTCTAGTTCTCTTAGGAATTGCCACACTATTTTCCATAGAGGTTGAACTAGTTTGCATTCCCCTTTCTCTGTATCCTCAACACCATCTGTTAAAACAACATAAATTTATTATACTCTCACCATTCTGGAGGCTAAAATCCAAATGCAATGTCACTGGGTCAAAAATCAAGGTGTCAGAAGGGTTATGTTCCTTTTGGAGACTCTACAGGAGAATGTGTTCCTTGCCTCTTCCAGCTTTTCATAGCTGCTGGTGTTCTTTGGCTGTGGCCACATCACTCTAATATCTGCCTCACTCATCACATTGCTTCCTCTTCTTTTTGTGTGTTATCAAATTTCCCTCTGCCTGCCTCTAATAAAGACTCATGTTATTGCATTTGGGAACCACCTAGATAATCCAGGATGATCTTTCTATCTCAGCTGCAAGGACCCTTTTTCCAAATCAGTTAACATCTATCTCTTCAAGGAATTAGGACCTGATATGTTTGGGGGCCATTAATGCATCCTACCATATACACGCACATACCCTCAATCCTTATTCAAACTACCATCAAAATTATTTCTGTCCTTTACCCCTCAACTCAAAGCCTAGAACCTAAATCTTCTTGACCCAGTTCAAATTTTCACCCATATTCTGCCCCATAATTAACAGCTTCCAGAATGACTGACAGTGGAGTCCGTTCCTCTCTTCAAAAGAAAACTCTACCTTGCCTACCAGGGTTGCTCTACCTTGCTTTTTCCACCACCAAAACCAAAATAATAAAATAGCTTAATTTTGTATAACCAAACCTTGGGAAACATGTGAGTCTTATTCATGTTTATTTGTTATAATTCTACATTATAAAAGTCATTTAAATTTTTTAAAATTATTTTTCCTATAAATACCCCAATGGACCATTAGATATAGGTACCCCATCATCTTATCTCCTCATAAGCCTGGTGGCAGTGAAGGAATGCTTGTTAACTCAAACACATCATGCAAATTGAAGAGTCTTTGGAAATGGCAGATGGAAGTTTCCTTTCTAAAGCCATATTCTATCATATTTGATGGTCATAAAAATTACACTTAAGAATAGAATAGGTGGTAGGAAGTGGCTCATGCCCGTAATCTCAACACTTTGGGAGGTTGATTCAGGAGGATGGTTTAAGCCAGGAGTTCAAGGCTACAGTGAGCTATGATCATACCATTGCACTGCACTCCAGCCTTAGCAACAGAACAAGAGCCTGTCAAAAAAAAGGAGATAGAAGTCTGGAATCGAGAATTTGAAATACAAAATCCCTTGCACTCAGTCTAGTGGTTGAGATATCCAATGTTTACTTTTTTCCTTTACTTGGTAAATGAAATACTTCTGTAATTAACACATTATAAGCAAATACTCAGTATAGCTAAAAGGGGTTTGAAATACCAGAAAACTAGCTTAATGTTATATAGGCTATAAATCCTTCTTTTTATTCTTTCCAATCTTATTTGGTTATGAATTTGCTTAAGGTCTCTTTTGCATATATTATGCAGAGAAAAACCTCAGCCTGGCCACCAATCTCATATTATTTAGAATAATTCCCAACTTTTCACTGAGGAGGGTAGGGAAATTTTTATTTGTTTTCACAATCTTCAGCATTTGGAAAGTTTCTTGTTTACAAAAGTCTTTCCCACCCCTTCTCTCAACTGAACCTCACATCAACTTCATAGGGCACGAAATAACACTGCTTGGACAAGTGTGATTTTCATCTGTTTGATTCCTTACTGCCTCTCTAGGATGTTAACTTCATGAAGACAAGAGCCCCGCCGTTGTTGTTCACCACTAAATCCTCAACACTTAGCCCAGTGCCTGGCACAACTCAGCCTTTCATAAATGCCTGTTGACTATATCTCAATTAAAACAAGAGGCTTCTCCCCTCTGAGCCACAACTTAATCATTTGCAAAATGGCCATAATAAGAACTAGATTTAAGGATGGTGAGGCTTAAAGTAAAAAAGAAATGTTAGCTTGTCAATAAAAGGTAGCTCCCTGCCTGTTGTCTCAGTGCTTTGTCTGCTCACAAGGCCACTTCTGGAACTCATGTTCTCTGGAAGGCGGGCTGGAACACAGACAGCAATGGGTGTTTGGGCGATGCAATCATTTCTGAGCTGCATAGACACAATATGACACAGTGATGAAAAATGGCATTGCTATTCAGACTTAAAACCAACTTCTCTCATTTTTAATGTCCTGCCAGTGAAATCTCAACCTCTTCAAATGACTGAGTGTCCCGTCCATATTGCCCCACTTAGCAATTGTGTTTTTAAAAGAAATAAACATTTCTACTTCCTGGGCAAAGGCAAAAAGAGGTCTAGTAAATACACAATGATTTGATCAACATCCATGCAGCTCCAAGCTGATTGCTCAAGATGGATTTGTTGTAGACAAAAACATAGCATTTAGAGCCTCGCTAACCTGGTCCCACTTTATCTGTCCAGGGTAAAGAGGCAGCAGATTGGAATGCGAGAGTAGGACTGTAGAGTCAGACAGACCTCATTTAAATTCCAGTTCTATCACTTATACACACATAACTTAGAAAATATCCTATGCAAGCCTCAATTTCCTCATCCACAAATTAAATACCTAGAAAAGTGCCCATCTTACAGCAAGTACCAAACAAATGCCATGCTAAGGATATCGAAAAACACTGATTGGGCATCTACTATGTGTCAGGCACTGTCCAAAGCACTGGAGATGCAGCAATGAACAAAACCTTGCCCTTGAGGATCTTACTGTCAAGGGAAGGAAACAAATGCATCAGCTACCTATTACCAGTGATATGACAGCCCAGAGGAGATGGCCCCAACACAGCTGGGAGAGCCAGGGGAGGGATTCTGGGGAGAGTGGCCCCTGAGTGGACTCTATCTGGGTGAAAAGTAGAAGAGGCATTCCAAACAGTGACAAGAACACAGCCTGGGCAGCAATAAGAATACAGACTGGGAAATCTGAGGTAGAGTGTAAGTAAGAGCCAGACAAAAGAAGGCAAGTCGGTGAGTGGCAGGGGCTGAAGTTAGAAAGTAGGCACAGCCAGATCATGAAGAGTCTTGGTATTCATTTTCTAGAGTTGCTGAAACTGGTTGGCTAAACAACAAAAATTTATTCTGTCATTGTTCTGGAGACTAGAAGTCCAAAATCAAGGCATCACTAGGATTGGTTCCTTCTGGAGACTCTGATGAAGAATCTGTCCCATGCCTCTCTCTCCTAACTTCTGACTGTCCATCACTCCAATCTCTGCCTCCATCTTCACATGGCATTCTCCCTGTATGTGTCTCTGTGTCCTAATTTCCCTCTTCCGTGAGGAGACCAGTCATTGGCTTGGGGCCCACCCACTTTACTATGAGCTCATCTTAACTTGACTACCTATGCAAATATCCTACTTCCAAATAAGGTCATGTTCACAGGTACTAGTGGTTAGAACTTGGACTTATCTTTTAGCGGGGCACAATTCAATCCACAACACAAGGCAATGGGGAGTGATGGTAAGGGTTTTATTTAGGAAGTTCCCTTAGCCTCCAGTGGGGGGATGAAGAGATGACAAGAGATCTCTTCCCATGGTGCTATTGCCTTGGTCACCAGGAAGTGCACAATCAAATAGGTAGTGCACACACACACACACACACACACACATATTTTTTAGCACATGCACAGGGTACAGCAATTTGTATTTCATTTATGAGCATTATTTCTGGCTGCCTTTTACTTTTTCTATCCTTATGTATCAGTCAAAGTCCTAACAGGAAACAGATGGGGCACTCACATGAGGGTAATTCAAGAAGGATTTATTTACAATGGGGCCATTTACAGAGGTGTAGGCTGGAGATGGGGAAGTGCAACAGACAGGGCAGTGGCCAGGGGCCAGTAACAGCAGAGTTTCACCCCTACTGCCAGGGGATAGAGCAGTTACCTGTCTAGAAAGAGAGAGTCTTAGTGAGAAGGTCAACTTGAGAGGACCTAGCCTGCCCAAAGTGGCCTCGTGACCTTACCCCACTTCTCCCTCTGATCTCCTGCTGGTGCTCCCCAGGGCCAAAGCCAATGGGAATTCAGATGTCAGCTGCACAGTTAGCACCCCAGAGCAGACAGCAGGATGGAAAGTGGAGTGGGTCCTGGAAGGGTAAGCAGAAATAAGGCCTTCTGCGAGTCTTATTTTCCTTTATCGGGCTCAGAACACAATATCCCTAAGGATGGCACCTTGACATACCGAGTTGAGAAAACTGCAGAAGCAGGAAGGTCCCTCTCTGACCTTTTCCAGCCTTCCTCCCCAGAAGCAGGCCATAAAAGAATTCTCTGACCCACCCCCCCCTGAAAGTTGGTCATAAGGCCCCATCCCAGAGGTGTCCTGCCCTGAACCCAGAGGCCAAGAAGAATTTGAGCAAACAGGCCTCCCTGAGTTCCCCCCAGTTTCTTTCTGTTAGACCATAGTCTTGTGTCCTCCAATCATACTTCTGTATGATTGTCCATACAAATACACAGGGTCTTTGGGTCTTCGTTTCTGAAGGCTCCTGTGTCATGTAAAATTTATATTAAACAAATTGGTTATGCTTTTCTCTCGTTAATCTGTCCTTGTTCTGGGGGGTGTCAACCATGAATCTTGCAATAAGTGAGGAAAGAAATCTTTTCTCCCCTACACCTTTCATATAGATTTTCTTGTTTCTTTTTTATACTTTTATTTTTATCCTCTTTGTTTTGGGGTCAGTCATCTCAAATCCTTTCTTTTTTTCTTTTTAGGATAAAATGGGGAAAAACAACACAAAAGTATAGAAAGGCAGAATCTCCTGTCCCTTTCACCATAGTGCCCTCCGGAGTTTGTAAACTGCATGTGACAGTAAGTTGAGTCACCCCTGAGTGGTTATAGCAGGCTGACCTGCCGTGGGATCAGAGCCCTTTGTGTATAGTCCTCTGGCTGCTCAGCGCATTACATAAACTCCCGGCAGGCTCTCTGTTTCCAGAGCTTTCCAAGGACATGCTTGCAGCAAGAGTCATCCTGGCACCAAGTGCTTCTGACAGATGTGTGGACTGCCATGAGAGAGAGAGAGAGAGGCCCAGATGGAGTATTGGAGGGGGCAGAGTGAACTCGAGAGGGTGCACTGGCTCTTTGTCTCACATGGAGAACACATCAAATAATTCCGTGCACATGCTGAGAAGATCATCTTTCCTCTCTGAAACCCAGGTCACTTCAAGAGTATTTGGATGCAGGCACAGAATGTCAGAGCTGAAGAGCACCCCAGGGACCAACTAGTCCAAGCCCTTGGTAATACGAATGCTAAGGACGAGAGCAGCACAGTGAATAGTGTATCATGGCTAGGGTTTGTTGAGCAATGCACTATGTGTTATGTTCACTCATTCATGCTACTACTTATCACAGATCTGCTGAGTACCTGCTACATGCAGCGCACCATCCTAAGAAGTGGAGATTCATCTGGGACAAGGCTGGCTTTATCCTGTCTTCATGGAGTCTACGGAACAACAAACTTTCTACTCGCTATCACTAATCCTTCCAAAGTCCCACAAGATGTGGTCAAATCTTGGAGACCAAAGGGACCCACCCACACACCACTCTTTTTTAAGAGCCAGAAAAATAAAGAAAATACAGTTGCCCTCTGCAAGTTAGATAGAAACACTTCGTGGAGTGTGACAGTCACAGGAGATAGAAAAGGCACCTAGATTTAGAGGTTTTGACTGTAAATCATTACATCCTAGGATTTTTAAAGGAGAAAACAGCATGGGGTTTGGGTGAGGCATGGAGACAGAGAAAATGGATGACAGCTTTGCTTACAAAAAGGTGTTTTCCCTGTTTTCATTGAAGGAAACCAGCAGAAAAGCCTATTTTCCTCAACTTCAGGAAAAAAGGGATTTTCTTTTCAAATCAGTGCTCTGACAACTGATTGATTCTAACTATCAAACATAATTGGACTGAGCTTCTGGCGGACCCTAGTCTGTGCCCCACATTGCCTTATGATGTAGACTCACTTTGGAAGGACGATCCCGTGAGCTCTCCCATGTTGTCCGTGAAAGATGTGCATTCACCAATGAACTTCAAATGGAGGAGAATGGAGGCCTTGTTGTCAAGTAAACTAGCTCAAGCCCTGGCTCCACCAGTTAAAGCTCTGGGACTTTGGGAAAGCCACTTATCCACTGAGTCCCAGTTTCCTCATCTATACAATGGGAATGATTTTAATCCTTACTATAATTCAATAAGGCAAGCAGCAATTGATATTATAAATAAAAATGTTTAACCAAATGCCTTCCATATAAGTACTCAATAATTGCTATTATCAGTATTATTATATATAGTAAGTACTGAATTTTATTAATATTCATAATAAATAGCCATTTGCATGGCTCTATTGGTTCACAATAATAAAGCTATGAAGTTTTTGTTAGAGAGCATTATTTTAAATCAAAGTTTTAAGTTTATTTTCTGAATCTAAAGGGCAATACACATTCCTCAGGGAAAAAGGAGAAAATAAAAAGAAAAATTTTTTAAAACTCCCATAATCTCACCATCCAGAGACTGCCACTGTTAGCATGCTAGTGTAGTTCTCACTAATATTTTTTCAACATATATGCATGTGTGTAGAGAAAGAGATAAATTTTACACAAAGGAGATCATACTTCACGTGTCAAAGAAAATGATTCTATAATATTCTGTCTTTGCACCATAATTTACAAAATCATTCTCTTATTGTTAGGCTTTTGGAATTTCCCCCACCCCCCAATATTTTTGCTCTTATAAATCATGCTATTAAGAGATTCTTCATAATTTCCTTAAAGAGAAAATTATCTTAATAAAGCTTTTGGATCAAAGGATATAAATTTCTTTAAGTCCACAATACATCTTACCAAATTAATTTTCAACAGGGTTGTACTATGTTATTCTTCCTTCAGCAGAATATGAATACCTATTTTTTAAATCCTTCATCTTATAGGTGAAAATCACTATTTTCTGTTTCCATTGCTTTGATTACTAGTCAACTTGACAGTTATTGTTGCTTCTTTTTCTGAGAATTGTATGTTCATATCTTTGATCTTCTTTTCTCCTGCATTTTATGATTTTATGATTTTCTTATCACTATGCATGAGCTCTTTATATAATAAAAAATTTTAAATATCACACCTGTGGCAAATAAACAGTATATTGTTTGTCTTTTGACTTTTTTTTTTTTTTGAGTTGGAGTCTCACTCTTGATGCCCAGGCTGGAGTGCACACTCACAGCTACTGCAAACCTCAATCTGCTGGGTTCAGGCGATCCTTCTGCCTCAGCCTTCCAAGTAGCTGGAACCACAGGCACACGCCACCACACCCGGCTAATTTTTTTATTTATTGTAGAGACAAGGTCTCTACATGTTGCCCAGGCCAGTCTTGAACCCCTGGGCTCAGGCAATCCCTTCATCTCCCACTCCCAAAGTGCTAGGATTACAGATGTGAGCCATCGCGCCCAGCCAACCTTTTGATTTTTAATGATATTTTGACATAAAAGTTTTAAATTTTATGTCATTTGAGAACTTAATATAAATTATAATTAATGCTGCTCTCATATATACAGTCAACTCAAACTCCAAACTCTTAAACCTCACAACATTCAAGAAAACTCAGTAGGGTTAACTATTTCCTATATACTTAAACTAATAGCAAAAAATGTTAGATAGACAGATAGACAGACAGATAGATAGATGATTTTCTGCAACAGAATTGATAGATGCACAGAAGTTCATTATATCATTCTCCCTTTTCATGTGTTTTTACAATTTCCCATAATAAAAAATCTACCACAGCCACATTAGCTTGCCATCTTGACTCCTTAGTTAGGCTTTCAAGGCCTTATATTACGTGTTTTCTGCTACCTTTCAGGCTTCAGGGACATACATTCCTAATTTATGAACTTGGACAATTTTGAGACCTCTGTAAGCTGCAGTTATCTCCCCTACTTAAAAAAAAAAAAGGCAACGTAAAGAAGTAAAAATTCCCTAACTTGTAGGACTGTTGAAATGAGGAAATATACATAGTGCCTGGCACACAGTAGGAGCTCAATAAAGGTTTTAATATTATCATTATTACTATTATTTTGATGTCTCTAGGTAAGACTTTCTGGCTGTCAGAACCAGAACTGATCCTGACCATTTAGGCAGAAGACACGTTTATTGTAACAATATCGGGAGGACTGGAAAAGCTGAGGACAGGCTTAGGAACGATGTCCAAGCACCTGACCTGAGGGGAAGCCTCTGGTGGTGCTGCAGTAGGTTGGGCACAGGTGGGAAGGGCCCTGACCACCATCACCCTAACAGAAACATTCTGCCCCAGAAAAGACGCCCTGTAACTCGTCAGAAAACCACAGTTAGAAAGAGTGATGGAGAAAGAAAGTCTTACCTATCAGGTTTGCCCTGCTCTCAGCCATCATCTCAGTAGATCAGAGGTCCTGACTTCATGTATTGACCTAACCCCAGTCTTCATTTCTGAGGGATCTGAGCTATCCATGGTCTTGCCAATATGGAAACTTAGAAATCCTTTTTTTTAAAATTCCTAAACACACCCCCACAAAAAAATGTAGAAGATCTCACAGAGGAACTCCTAAATTCTAAATATACTCCCCCCCGCCAAACTGTATTAGCAATGTTGTTAGCTCTTGATAATCAGGATCAATCACCCTAGAAAGCAGAGTAAACTCTTTCTTTGGTCTATTCATTACAGGCATGAAGGAGCCTGAAATAGGCATGTGACAGTTCATCTTCCTACTCAGTGGAGCCACTGTTGTATGCACAACGAAGAGATGCTTCCACTGGGCACTGAGACCTCCGTCTGAACCAGAGTCACAGGGATGGAAAGCAGAATTTCCACAAATGGGGCATTAGGCTGAGGAGCACATGGGCCTCCCACCCTTTCCTCTTGATTCCCATACTGTGGTATCTGTCAGGGAGAGAAGCGGCACCGCGTATGGTCACTGGTTCAGAACACAGACCATATCCTTAGAAACACTGCTCCAACCTTGCGACCTGGTGCTGTAAACAAATCATCAATACACCCTTTTACCATCTTTTAAGACCATGTGCGACACAGAAAGGCCAGTCCAATCCTCGTGGTGCTTAGATTGCTCAGCGTCATTTCATAAATCAGTGACTTAAGGACCATCCATTTCTTTATAATACAAAAAGCACCTTATCAAGTAAATTGTCAGACTTGACAGTTACAAGACAAAATGTAAATGCAGACATCCTTCATGACACTGAGGTTGAGAAGAAGACACCAACTGGTACTGACCCTGCAGGCATCATTGCCCTTGGGGGTCCTGTTAGGAGATGCTGCCCAATCTAACAATTGGAACATCGGGGAACCCAACTCCAGGACACTGAGAATAAGATTAAGGGTTCTGGGGTGGCTTAATGCTCCGGGTAATTCTGCTTGATGGTGGGGTGGGGGAATGTGGGATTAAACGCACGTGTTTGACCACCAAACCCATATCTCCTAACCTCGGGTAGAAAAGTGTGTTCTGGGCAAAAGGATTGGTCCAACACATAACTAGGGAAATGCTGCAATATAGAATTCTACCCAGAGTTGAAGTCAGAATCTCATCTCCCCTTGCAACTATGCAAAGCTGTTCTAAGGAGTTGATTAAATACCAGCTGTGAAGTGTGTGTCACAAAGTAGGTACTCAACAAAAATGGGTGCCCCCTAGCACTTCTTAATCTTGCTAGGGGATGAGTAGGCTGGGTGTTAATGTAGCCATTTTACAGATTAAAAACCTGAGGTTCAGAGAAGTTAAATTACATGTTACTGGGGCACAGCTAAGAAATGAGAGCAGCCACAGTAGAAATTGACCTCAGCCTTCAAGCTCCAATGCCAATTAACTAGACTCACCACTTCCCAAAACACACAACCTCGGTCTGGCTCTACTCACCCCACAAGCTAACATTTTACAAACACTTGAGTCACAGCTTCCCCTCCCTTAAGACTTTGTCAGCAAACGGCACGCTCCATCACAGGCTGGGCAGATCCCATCCTCTTCTGGGCCCCTTATGGGAATGCACAGGCCAAGACTGCCAGGAACAGCATGAATAGGTAAGGCGTCTACTCTGACCTAGCCTGATCCCATCAAGGGACCGACCTGCGTGAGCTGGAGGAATCCATGACGCTGCCAAGGACCACATCAGAAAGATAATATTTGAAGAGTGAAAGGTTCTCCAAAGAATGTGAAATCCTGGGAATGAGCAAGTGCCTGGAGTTCTTGAGACATGATTCATGCTGGGTGAGCCAGGACATGAGCTGCAGATTGTGGGTAATAGAGGTGGCGAGATAGCAGAACGTCGGAGCTGGGAGAGACCTGGGGGTCAGCTTTTCCTTTAGTAGTGAAGAAATCGTGGTTCAAAGTAGAAGACTGACTATTCCAAGGTCACACAACAAATAGGGGGCAACTCTAGGTCCTGGACCCAGATGTTCTCATTCATTTACTATTTACTGAGCACTTACTATGGGTCTAGAAGGAGATTAGGTACTAAGAATATAGCAGTAAACAAAACAAGCAGGTTTTTGTCATTCCAGAGCTGACATTCTAGCTGGAAGGAGAGGCCATGGAACAAAAAATTAGGGAAAATGATGAGAAGGGCCCTGATTGGGTGGCCCAGAGGAGGGCAGTCTTATTCAGTCTGTGGGATCAAGAAAAGCCTTCTTGATTAAGTCATGACTCAGTTTAGAGCTGAAGCCAAAGGAGACATGAACCAGATGGAAGGGGATTGGGTAGAAGAAGACCACTCCAAGCAGGAGGTCTCTACATACCAAGCACAGACAAGACCCTTATTTTTAAGCTGCATACAATATGGGTGCTCCCACACTCATTAAGCATATTGGGTGCCAAGGAAGCCCAAGGAAGGACCACCCATCCTCCAAGAGCAGGAGATAGCATTCAACCCACTTCTTAAAGGATGAGCCGGACTTCAGGAAGTACAGGAAAAAAGAGATGGATATTCCAAGGCCAAAGAGATAGTGTGGGAACAGGCATAAAAGAAGAGCCTTTGACTATCAATTCCTGGCACAGGATTTGACCTTCCTGGAGGGGGTCAATAATGTTTGTCAAATACTAAATCTTAGGACTATCCATAATTGGCAGGGTTCGGAGAGGCACAGGGGGAGTTTGCTGGTTTCCAGCAGCTGTCAGTGAAATTCTTCCAGCTGCAAATTTTTAACAGCCACTGCTTCAGCAAACACAAAGAGGGGTGAGCCTAGCATCACGGCCCACTCTCACTGTCCCATGCTGTCCCCACAGTGACCTGGCAGCTAGCATCCCTGGGCTCCCCAGTGTCCCCAGCCCTGAAGACTTCCATGGGTCATGAAGTAGTCAGAAGGAACACAGTCTTTCAGATAATGAATGTTACTCTAATAATGGGATAAACAGAGCAAACTGATGTCTCATAGAAGGACGAGAATCCTAACATCCCATCCAGGCTCACAGATAACAAACACATTAAGAAAGCAATGCTCAAAATCAACAGCTTCCACAGTGAAAGTCAACCTGGCGCTTTCCTGGAGAGCAAAGATGGCGTCACTTCTAGTTTATCATGTTTCCATGTGCTTCCACAAGGACCAAGGTTTGAGAGATGAACCAATTCATCTTTGGGAGCTTTGAAACTGTGAGTCTGAAACATCTCTCAACCCCCTCCTCAACAGCCAAGGTATCTAAAAGAAATTTCTAGAAGAACGAACTGCAGCATTTGCATCTTGTGATGCAATCTTGTGTGTCAGCCGCAATGACAGAACCTTTATGGGCTGTGCTTGGTACAAATGTCTTCTAGATGTTTATGCAGGTTGAGCTTACGGTTTGTTTTTGAAGTTGAATGTTGTGCTTATGATCCAAAAGAACTTAATTTTAAATAAAAATTTATATTTTACTTAAAACACTAATAATTACTAAGATTTATTGAAAGCTGAGTTTGGCTGGTTCAGATGCAGTATTGCCAGTGTTTACAACACCCTGCTAAATAGACTCCCAGTTTTTGTTGTTGTTGTTTTATTTTGAGTTGGAGTCTCACTCTTGTCGCCCAGGCTGGAATGCAGTGGCACACTCACGGCCACCGCAGCCTCGACCGGCTGGGCTCCAGCAATCCGTCCACCTCAGCCTGCCAAGTAGCCGGAACTACAGGTGCTTGCTACCAGGCCCAGCTAATTTTTTTAAATTCATTGTAGAGACTAGGTCTTGCCAAGTTACCTGGGCTGGCCTTGAACTTGCGGGCTCAGGCAATCCTCTACTTCGGCTTCCCAAAGTGCTGGGATTATAGGCTGAGCCACCAAGCCCAGCCAGACCCACTGGTTTTACAGACGAGTCCTAGAGAGGCTCAAGAATGAGTACCTCTGGTTCCAAAGCCCATGCTGTTTCCATTACACAGTGCAGGACGCAGAGGTGAGTGGATGGACTGCTGCCCAGGACACAGGGAACTGTCTTGTCAGTGGACTTACAAGGTACAGAATGGGCCTCCAGTGAGGAGTGCGCCCAGAAGGGGAGTTGGGAGTCTACCCTGGGCCTACATGATCTCATGTTGCAGCAACCACAAAGAGAGAGTGCAGGGCTTCTCCCCAAAGAACCTACAGACTCAAAGGAGCAAGACGAGGCACCAAATAACCCAACTTGGAGGTTGAGGCTGAGTGCTCCCTTTAGGGAAGCAGGAACAAGCCCTTCTTTCTCCAGCCACGGTGCTAATGATTAACAGGATTACCACCCCCACTCCGTGCTCCCACATCAACTGCAGCCCTGAGCAGACTGAACTGGAATCCCATTTTCTTGACTCGTGAGCCATGGCTCTTTCAGCCTACTCCTCTCTTGATTATAGACAGCCTGAAATCAGAGACGGTGGGCGTGTGATCCTGGAGCCCTGACCACCATCTCGGGTCAGGATGGGGGCCAAAGACTTGTGTGGCCCCCCTGGTTCCAGCAATCACCACTCCAGGCTGGCTAAGCCTCTTGGTTTATGTGTCTACATCTGTGGCTGAGTGGACAGAACTGCTCTGTGTGGGGAGTAGGGAAAAGGGCAGAATAGCTGGTCCTAGGAGCTGGTCAGCACTTATTAAGCTATAGAAAATGACTGTTAAAATGTGATATCAGGAGCTGGTAGGGCAGGAGCCCTGTGTGCAAAGCACTGTGTACTTCTGAATAGGATTAACCCATTCATTTCTGTATCCATTCTCCCACGATGCTTTAAGCCCCGTGTTGGACACAGGGGACAAGGCAGGCGTTGATCACGGTCAAAGTTTTCTCGACTCCCTTCTTCCCTTCAGGCAGAGTTGAACAGCTTCCTGCCCAGATCCACAACCTCAGTGCTTTTCCACCTCAGCATCAGCACCACCTTTTCCTCACCATTACTGAGTACTTACCATGCATGTAAGCACAGGTAAGCATGTGCAACATCCACAGCTATTGTGTCCTGTGCTAAGAACCTTCCACTGCTTATTTTTGTTGCTCTTTACTATAACCATGAGGTAGATAGTATTAGCTACCATTTTACAAATAAGGAAACAGAGGCACACCTATTCATTCATTGTGAAAGTATTTAATAGAAAACCTGTTCAAAGAACAGAATCGTCCTCTGGGAAAAGAGAAAAGGAAATGAATTAACATTTATTGAGTGTCTATTACGTGTCAGGAACTATATTTGGAACGTTTTCCAAATGTTACCTCATCTACTCCTCCCAACAACACTAGAAAGTGGGTTTTGATTTTCAGTTTTTACAAATGAGTCAAGGATGTCACAATGAACTAAACAAACAAACCCCCTTTACTGTGGAACTGACATTCTAATCATGGAGGAAAACAATCACTCCATCAGGAAATGCGTTAATTGGGGCAAACACCAAGAAGGAAAAACCTGTGGAAAATGGAAACAAAGAATGAGATGAGAGGAGGGAGGGGTAGTGATCAGGGCGTCTCTGAGGAGGTGATGCTGGAGCAGAGACCTGGATACGGTGAGGGGCAAGACCTCTGAGTCTCTAGGTGGAGGGCAGCCCACATCAGGGCACTTGCTGTTCATGTTTCCCTCTCCTCAGCCAATTCGTGAATTCAGCCTCAGGGATTTACTCCAGAGTATGGTTGACACTAGGGTTTTCTCCCAGGACAGTTCTCCCTGCCTTGGACTGCTTGACACACCTGTTGGAAAGGCTTCTGGGACCATCCAGGCACAGCAGAAATGCCTCCTGGGATTGCTCCCATGAGTCTGCCTTGGGTATCTGGGCTGGAGTGCTTGGTAGCGGGATCTTCAGAAGTGTGTGGTCCCCGTCTTCTAGAGTCCTCGACAGCCAGCTGGTTATCCTGCCACTGCATAACCACCTCAGGACCCAGGAGACCGTCTCTCCAAGCTGCCTGCCCCAGCAGTGGCTCTCTGATAGAATATGAAATAGTCTCCAAAGCTCACCATGGCCTTTGTCATCTTGTCAGTTGCCATCGTAAGTCGGAAACTCCCTGAGGGCAAGGGCCACATCTGGCTTATTCCTCTATCCCCAGTTCCCAATTCTTGGTCTGATGTTAAGTAGATGTCTAATAAATGTTTGTTGAACGGAATAGAATATTTACCCTGATACTGATCAAAATTTGCTTCTCTGAAATCTCTAGCCTTTACTCTTTGAGGACCACATATAAAAATTCTTTCACATGTCAACCCTTACTGGGGAAAAAAAAGGAAGGAGTTGGGGGTGGAATTAAGTATTTATTGAACTCTTACTAAGTGTCAGGTCTATACAGTTTCCAAATGTTACCTTACTTAATCCTCCTGACATCTCTGTGAAGTGGTTATATTTTTCCCCATCTCTGGATGCAGAAATAAGTCTCAAACAGCCCTTGGTTGTGATTCTGGCTCTGCCACTTGTTGTGGCTCTGGTGTCTCTGACCCCTAGGCCTTTTGGTTCACGACTCTGCCTCCCAGGTATTTGTAGTCAGTGACTGCAATGCCTCTGAGTCTTTTCTTCCTCAGTCCCGTGCTGAAACATCTCCAGTTATTCTGGATGCCTCTCATGGTGCAGTGGTGAAGAACACAGGCTCTGAAACGAAGACAACCAGGATCTAACCATGCTATGTCACCTATGTGCAAGGGGCTTAACCTTTCTGCATGTTGTTCTAACTGTGTGACATGAAATGCTCACAATATCGTCCCATAGAGTTGTTGTAAAGATTAAATAATAGGCCGGGCTCAGTGGCTCAGCCTGTCACCCCAGCACTTTGGGAGGCCAAGGCGAGTGGACTGCCTGAGACCGCGGGTTTGAGACCAGCCCGGGCAACTTGGTAAGACCTCGTCTGTACAATAAATCAAAAATTAGCTGGGCTTGGTAGCACGCACCTGTAGTTCCGGCTACTTGGAAGGCTGAGGTAGAAGGATTGCCCGGAGCCCAGCAGGTCGACGCTGGGGTGGCCATGAGTATGCCACGGCACTCCAGTCTAGGCAACAGAATGAGACTCCAACTCAAAAAAAAGAGATTAAATAATATAGCAATTGTAAGTACCTACCACCCTGATGTCAGGGTGGAAGGGGGATGATCCCTTTCCTCCCCATCATAAAGGTCACAGCCAATACCTTCATAACTAAAGACATGTTAACAAGAGGAAAACATAACATTCGTTTGATTATATTTTAGGTGACACAGGAGGCTTCAGAATGAAGATGTAATGTATAGGGAAAACTATCTATGTTTATGCTTAGGTCCGATGAAGAATGGACAGACGTGTAGAACCACGACTGGGCAGAAGGAGACGATCTGATGCTAACAGACTGAATGAGGAAACTCAGCAAGGTCTATCTGTTCAAATTCTTCTTGGCCTTTCTGTGCAGGCTTCCTTCTTCCTGGGGCTGGCCAGGACCCCTTTTGAAATGAAGGGGTCTTATGACCTACAGTCAAACAAGATAGATCAGAGAATTTCTTCATTGCCAGTTCCTACACAGAAAAGTGGGGGAAAGTTAGAGTAATATTTTCAGGTTTTCTGGCTTAAAAAAGGGTTCTGGTTTCTATGACCCACATTGGAATCTAGTTTCTATGGCTAGCTTCGGGGAAGCATGAGGGGCAAGAGACAAGAGGGCATAAGAAGGTCAGAGAGAAACTATTTCTGAGGCTGCTTCCAAGGACTTTGCTTGGGGGTGTGGTTTTCTGAGCCCAACGCTGGCACACAGCAGGTCCTCAAAAGAGGCTGCTGCTGGGGGCTTTGAATATCTTCCCCACCATTTCAACTAAAGTCGTACCAGATTGTTATTGTCCCTATTGTGTGACATTCAGAAGTGGACATATCTGGGCCCCCTTGTTTTCCAGGCAACATCATAATCGTCCCCGCCAGCCCAGATCCTGCCTCTTGAGAGGAAGTGAGGAATCAGAGCATGTGAATAGGACTAGGGTCATAGCACTTCCAGGAACCCTTGCTAGTGGTGCTGAGAAATCACAACTCATGAACTGATGTTAAATAAACTGGTGTTTACTCTGAGTATAAGAGAAAAAACAGCAGTCTGATCCATGCACTTGGGCTTTCATTACATTAACTGCTTCAGAACAACTGTCAGGAAAATCTCTACCTCAGGAGGACTCATATTTATAGTCTCCAGCAGCAGATCACCATCCTGTGTTACTTTCTTAAGTCTCAGAGGCATTTGTTTGTTTTACTTTTAAATATTTCTAAAATTGCAATGTATCTGATCATCAGTGTACAATAATAATAATAGTCAGTTAATAGTGTCAGGAGTTCCTCCTTCCAAAAAGCTGTGATCAATTTGATGGTGAACCTAAAAAGCTATGATTGAGTGAGCACCTATTATCTGCTAGAGTCAATGTCATATGCCAAAACTCTGATTATTTCTTTCTTTCTTTCTTTTTCATTTTAGTATTCTTTTCTCTTTATTAAAATAAATTGTCTTTGAAAAAAGTTTTAAAAATACAGGCATCTCGAATATCCCAAGTTAAATACAGGGCAGTCTAAGGAGTCTTAGGAAAGGAGAACATATTTAGGAAATGGTGCTGGGAAAACTGGCTAGCCACATGCAGAAGAATGAAACTAGACCCCTGCCTACCACCATATACAAAAATTAACTCAAAATGGACCAAGGACATAAATGTGAAACCTCAAACTATAAGAATCTTAGAAGAAAACTTAGGGAACATCCTCCTGGACATTGGAGTAGAGTAGACAAGGAATTCATGGCCAAGTCCTCAAAAGTGATTACAACAAAATTTAAAATTGATAGATGGGCCCTTATCAAACTAAAAAGGTTTTGCACAGCAAAAGGAATCATCAAGAAAGTAAAAAGATGGCCCATAAAATGGAAAAAAAAATATTTGCAAGCTATGCATCAGCCAAAGGCCTAACATCCAGGATCTACAAAGAACTCAAACAAATTGATAGGGAGAAAACAAACACCCCCATTAAAAAAGTGGGCAAAAGACATGAACAGACACTTTTCAAAGGAAGATATGAAAAAAATGCTCAGCCTTACTAATCATCAGAGAAGTGGAAAACAAAACTACAATGAGATACCACCTCACACTGATCAGGATGACTATCACTAAAAAGTCAAAAAAACAACAGGTGTTGGCGAGGCTATAGAGAAAAGAAAATGCTTCTACACTGTTGGTGGGAATGTAAGCTAGTTCAACCCTTGTGGAAAGCAGTGTGGCGTTACTCAAAGAACTAAAAGTTGAGCTACCATATGATCCAGTAATCCTACTTCTGGAAATACACTCAGAGGAACATAAATCACTCTACCAAAAAGACACCTGCACACATATGTTCATTGCAGCACTATTCACCATAGCAAAAACATAGAACCAACTCAGATGCCCACAGAAAATGGACTGGATAAAGAAAACGTGGCACACATACACAATGAAAGCCATAAAGAAGAACAAAATCATGTCTTTTGCACCAACATGAAAGCAGCTGGAGACCATCATTCTAAGTGAACTATCACAGAAACAAAAAACTGAATACCACATGTTCTCAATTATAAGTAGGCCCCGACCATTGGACACACAAGCACAAAGGTGGGAACAACAGACGCTGGACACTGCTAAAGGAGAGAGAGGGGAGGGAGAGAGGGATAAGGGGCATCAACCACACACGGAGTACCGGATCCACTACGGGGGAGAGAAGGCTTGCTAGGAGCCCAAACCACACCTGCACACAACTTACTTATGTAGTAAATCTTCACACGCACCCCACAGCTTTAAAATAAAAAATAAAAATAAAGGGCCATTTTAGAATCTAAGAAGCCATACCCAACTGAAATTTCAATTTGTATAATTGCAGGAAAAAAGCAGACTCCAGGGCCCTTATCACTCCTAGGGGTTTCTGAGGCCCCCAGGAGAGCTTACAAACTCTTGGTGACCCCTCTCCCTCCAGACATCTGCTCTAAGCGTCTCTATCATTCATTTCTGCCCACTCAAGTTTCCCTGAGCTGCCATAGTATCTTTCCTGGTCTGGCCACATGCAGACATTGGCCTCCCCTTAGTTTATCAAAGTACAGGTGGCACTAAACCAGAGTGTTTGACCAATTCTGCTCGAGTTCTGAGAGGATTACAAAGGCACTACAACACAGAAAAGTAAAACGAGCCATGCAGAACCCAAAGACCAAGCACCACCATCTTTATTACAGAAGGATGGCATTTTGCTCAGTCCATGCTTACCTCCTGTGAGAGAACTTCACTTCCTCTTACTTCTTCTCTCCTCCAGGTTTCAGGACCCTAATTTCCTCTCTCTAGGCCCTGCCCGAGGAAGTCCAAAATTTGGTATTATATTAATTAAGATAACACGAGCTACTGTAAGAGCAAAACCTTGAAATCTCAAAGCCATAAGCACCCTCTCCCTTTGCTTCAATCTCTCTCCTTCCAAACTAACTTCCAGCCATGACTTTTCATAACCAAAATCCTATCTAAATATTTTTCCTAAACAATAAAGAACTCTCCCTCCAAAAATATTAATTTTTCTGCCAGCCCTAGAATTTATAAATACTTGACTGGGGTTTTTTTAATGTGCATTTTGTCCCACTTACATAGAAAAAAAGGTTTAAAGAAATCACTCATATGCCTACAACTCTGTTAATTTTCATGTCTTTCTTTCCTTTGTATTTACAGATGCTCAAATCTTGTGTGGTCTTCAAGGTCCTGCTCAAATGATTTCCCTTCCTTGAACCTGGGGCTCAGAGAGGTTAAGTAACTTGCCCAAGATCATATGACTAGGAGATATCAGAGCCAGACTTCTAACCTCAGAGATACCCCAGAGGCAAGACTCTAGCCAATGTACCATCCTGCTTGTCAATATTCCTTGTAATTCCCTGATCTTTTACTCAGCCCTATCTGCTGTATGATAATCATCTGTGTCTAAAGTATCAAGAGGCCCACCCGATGTGCCTTATCTTCCTTATTAGAGGTTCAGCGCCCAGAAGACAGGAGTCACGTTTGATTCCCCTTTGCTATCACAAGGCTGGGTCCATAATAACGGTTTAATTCTCTACCACCCAAAGATACAGACATGTATTGGATAGTCAAATTAGAGGTTACCTAAACTGCTTCTGGTCATAGTCCCCTTCCTGCTTCACATAGTGACCCAAGCACAGAGTCTAACAGATCCAGGCTTACATTTCGCCTCCAACACCGGGTGACTTTGGACAAGTTATTAAACTTCCCTTTTTGTGAAACCTACATTCAATAAACTGTATTGATTATATTCCTATTAGTTTGATTATCATTATTATTGTTGTTATTCATTTTCTGACTTCTCCAAATTATTTATCATGGAGAAGAGTGAACAAAGTCTGAGGCCTGAGAACCAAAAAGGAGGTGAGAGTTTGAATGGCTTCTTGCGACCTTCAGAGAGCAGAGTGGATAAGTACTCTTTGGGAGAATTCTTGACCCTTCTAAAAATCCCATTAAACCTAAACACACATCTGTTAGCACACACCGAGCATGCAGTCTTTGCTTTCACCCAGAATTGAGTAGCACAAGGAGGAATATTATATCCAGTAACTCATATGGAACTATTTATCCCCAATCACTTTGTGCTTTTCCTTAAACTTTTCCACAATCTTTGGTTTCAAAGTCCATTTTAGAACGACTGAATTTTCGTGCAAAGTAAGTTCCCCTGCCCCCGCCAAAAAAAAAAAAAAAAAGAGATTGTTTTAGGAAAATCTCCTCAGGGTATAGAGACTATGAGTTTCCAAACTTTCTTTCCCCCATTCTCCTTTTTTCTTTTAAATAGAAATTGCCCAGGAAACCAAGATTCGTTAAGAGTGATGGGGAAAAAATATGACTGAGTTGAAAGAAGTTTGTGGCTTACTGCTTGGCAGAGAACTTACAAAAGTCCTTTGGAGAATCTTACAGGATCAGAGACTATGAGGGCTGAGAAGGCACTAAGTTCCAATCTCTCATTTGGAGGTGGGGAAATGGAGGTCGGTCACAGAGAAATGAATTATCTAAAATGACACAGCAAGTGAGCCCAAGAACTAAGACTTCAATTTGGGTCTCCTAAATCCCAGCAGAAGTAGACCAGGTGTAGAAAGCAGAGCCTGAGGCAGGGATTATGGTGTTTACTTGGGGGGGGGGGGGTGAGCCCAGGCAGTGAGAGTGAAGGGAAAGGGATGTGAGAGGGAAAGGTGGAAAGGTTGAGATCAGTGAGGAATGTTCCCGCCCCGTCCCCCATCTCACAGAGACCCAAGGCAGCAATCAGCAGGTGGGTTTGCTCAGCACTGGGGACCTCTCAAGAGCTGAGAGGAGAAATTGCAACTCTGGACTGGGAATCTAGAAGCTGCATCATCCCTGACCAATGACAGATGGTGAGTTGGTGGATAAATAACCCAGTTTCTTCATCCCACTCCCCACCCCAAGTTGGGGTAATTTAGTCATATGGCCTACACTGGGTCCTTTAACTGGGTGACCAACACATCCCAATTTGCCTGGAATTCTTCTGGGTTTTGCACTTAAAGTCTCTCATCTCAGCAAACCCCTCGGTCCCAGGCAAATTGTAACAGTGGGTCACCCTACCCCAGAGGTCCCCGGCAGAACCCAGCTCTAGTCGTTCACTGAGTAATGCACTTGAAAACAGACTTTTAACTGTCTTCTCCCCCTTTCTATCTCACTTCTCTGTGGATATTTCCTAGGGCCACCACCCAACTAAACTACCTGCATTTCAATCTTTGTCTCAGAGTCTGCTTCTAGGGGAATCCAAGTGCCTGGCACATAGTATGCTCTTGAGAAATGTTATAAGTACTGTACAAGCCCCAGTCTGTCCCTCCGGCACCCCTGCCATCGGCAGTCTGTAGGGGAACATAAATCTAGTTCTGCCCACCCTAGGCAGCAGAATGGTAACTGAGAAAGCCAGTCCGGTTCTACCTGGTCCAGGTATATGTATACAACCATATCTGCATAGATGCTTTAACTAACGACTTTTGTCACACAAATGAGCCCGCTGAGAATGACTAAACTACTCATAGAAATTTTTTGTTTTATTTTAAAGATGTGGGGTACAATTCAGGGTTAAGTTTACAAACATTGATTATGCAGGTATCCTTGTTGATGAGGTATGCCCCTCCCTCCCCTTGCAGTTTCCCTCAACTGCCAATCCCACCCCATCCCCGACAGTTTCCCTACTCCCAATCCCTTTCTTATGGTATTGTCATTGTTCATGGTCTGCTTATGAATGAGAACATGTGGTACTCTGTTCTTTGTTTCTGTGATAGATCACTGAGTATGATCGACTCCAAATCCATCCAAGTTGCTGCAAAGTCCATGTTTGTCTTTCTTTATGGCTGCATGATATTCCATTGTGTATATGTACCACATTTTTTCATCCAGTCCAGCTTCGATGGGTATGATACAGTTCATGTAAGCTCTACTTGTTTTTACCAACACAGAGGCAGAATTCCTTAAAATGTGTTCAATAATCCATCTACCTACATCCAAAACATGTTGGAAGAAATGGTTTGTTCAAAATGCTGATGCACAGATGACCCCTGCTGTGTGCTGCTAGAGTAAGGCCTGGTAAACTTCATGTTTAACAGTCTCTCCGAGTAATTAAACTCTGAGAGTTCCTGCCCTAAACAGTTGACAAGCTGCGCTATCTACTCCCAGCTCCTCCTCACTAAGGAACCAGTGAAAATCTCGTCTCAGTCAGACCCAGGTGGATTCCTTCCCAAGCTTCGCCTGGTTTCTCCAGTTCCCCTTCTGAGAGCTCCTTCCTGCTCTTGTCCTACACTGGTCTGAGCAGACACAGTCTCTTTCTAGAGGGCCTGTGTTTTTCAGTCTCTGTTCCAGAATTTGCTAAAGGTTCACTCTAAGTCCAAGCCTTTATTCACTGTGTGGTCCAGAGTAAATGCATGTGGCTAATGGCAAATTTTCCTGGCTGATACTTTGCCAGTCTCCTCTGATCTGGATCTCTGTGCCCACCTAGATTGGATGCAGAGAAGAGTCAAAACACAGGGCATTGTACCTGTACTGGAATGTTTTGTTCCACTCCTTCTGGTAGTAAGAGAAGCTCATCTCTAGGACAATGTGGAAATTTATTTTCCCCATTAGGTTAGATCCCAAAGCCCTGACCATTCCTGCATGATGCCAGTAAGATCTCACCACCAATGCCTCCCCTAACTCAGTAGAAACAGCTCCAGTGGTCCTGCTTAGTCATTTGACTCCAAGCATGGCGTCTCTTCATACACTTCCTTGTATCTACATAGGTTTCCTCTACCCTTCCTGTGAACATTTTAAGGGCAAGAGTCATGTCTGATGAACCTTTTAACCCCCAGCAACTAACTCATAAAAGGGATTCCAACAATATTTGCTGAATGAATAATGGTTGATTGTTTGTTTGTTTACAGTACTCACCATTATCTAAAATTTTCAAGTTTGTTTACTGCTATAGTCATGAATTGCCTCCACACACATACACTGACGAGTTATGGGCTGAACTATATTCCCTCCTGAAGTCTTAATCCCCAATACCTCTGAATGTTACTGTGTTTGGAGATAGGACTTTTAAAAGATAATTAAGTTAAAATGAGGGCATTAGGGTAGACCCTAATCCAATATGACTGGTGTCCTTATAAGAGGAAGAGACCGGGTTTGGTGGCTCAGCCTGTCATCCCAGCACTTTGGGAGGCCACAGTGAGTAGATTGCCTGAGCCCGCAGGTTCGAGACCAGCCTGGGCAACTTGGCGAGATCCCGTCTCTACAATAAATAAATAAAAATTAGCCGGGCGTGGTAGTGCGCGCCAGTAGTTCCAGCTACTTAGAAGGCTGAGGCAGAAGGATCACTGGAGCCCAGCAGGTCTATGCTGGAGTGGCCATGAGTATGCCACTGCACTCCAGCCTGGGCAACAGAGTGAGACTCCTACAGAAGAAGGAGGAGGAGGAGGAGGAGGAGAAGGGGAGGAGGAGGAGGAGGAGGAGGAAGAGGAGGAGGAGTCATGTGGAAACAGAGGGAGAAGATAACTTAAAGCCTAAAATAGAGGCCTCAGAAGAAACTACCCTGCTGATATTTTGGTGTCAGATTTCTAAGCCCCGAACTGTGAAAGAATATAAATGTCTCTTGATCAACCTACCCAGCCATAGCATAATAAAATGGCAGTTAAATCTCTACATGAGTTTTGGAGGAGACATTCAAACCATAGCACTGCTAGATTATGAGCTTGACTTCAGAAAGCATCTTCGTCTCTGATCCCTGCCATTTAGCCTGGGACCTGGCACAGAGAAAGTGGTCAATTATTGAACCACCAAGCCCTTTGAATCTTTATAATATCTAGCCAGGATGCAGACAATTCCTATCTGCAGGTGACTTATCATCTTACGGGGGACAGGTTCATAAATACATGTGACTGGCACAGACTAGGTATTCAACAAGTGTTTACTGGATCGAAATTAATTTGCCAGATTGTTGTCACCACGTTGACATCATTTTGCTTGCTTAGAATGCCCACTCTGTCCACTCCTTCCAAACAAATGAGCCCCATTTTTCAAGGCCAAAACTAAAGCCTAACTCTCCTAAAATGCCTTACCTGACCATTCCCTAACTCACTGAGCTCCTAGAATTATAGTGTTACAGAATGTGCTTCCCTACAAGAAACATCAGCCCAGCTACAACTCTTCTGTCCTGGACCCCAGAGCACATCATGACTCTGCTGCCTTACTGACCCAGCCTGGGAGGGCCACTCTCCTTCCAAGGGTTAATAGTAAGCCAGCCTGGGTCTCTCAGCCTGCATTTTGCCTTAGGGAACAAAATCTGCATCTAGAGAAAGCACTGACTGGAACCATCTGCCCTCCCCCGAAGCTTGAAAGAAGCTGCATGTGGACTCCCTAATCCTTCTCTCCCCTCAACCAGAAATGAATTTCATTTGGAGGCAAAATGAGGGGGGCTGTGAGGGAGAGAGAGCAGAGAGAGGTAGGCCAGACACATCTGGACAGCTTTCCTTTGTAAATTCAGAAGACTGTAGGGAATCACTTTCTCCCCTTGACAAAGGAAATGGTCCATGGTCAGGAATTGATGACTTGCAAATCTCATGCAGGTGAAGAGGTTATAGTGCCTGGAGGTCTTTGGGGCTTAGAGAAAAATAAAGGAGCAAATAATTTAAATGGGGCAGCTGTTTATGGGACCAGAATCTCCATCACCAGCACCAGTCAACAGAGACAGCGGTTCTGGAGGCGTGGCGCCTTCCACACATTCCAGGGTCCCAGTGGTCCACTCACCTATCTGTCCATTAAGTTGTGCAGCAGAAATGTCCTTCAGTTACACTTAAGATTATTTGCCAGGCAGATTGTTTGATGCTATGGAAATAGCTGTAGGCTTGTATTCATCTTCATCTTTAACATCCCCACGGGGAAAACAGTCAAACACGCAATAATACACAGACCATCCATTACAAAGCAATCATCTGAAACAAGGACAAATAGGGTAGTAAGTGCTACGAAGGAGATATTTGAAGAAAAAAAAAAACAACTATTAACTTGACTTTGGGGGAAGGGGTGATACAGACTCTCTCCTTGACCAAACTTTGGTTAGGTTCCTCCAAGCCCTCTTCTCACCTAAGTCTTGACCTTAGGCTTCAGTGTTTGTCCCTGCAGAGTCTGGTTGTAGCAAAAATCTCGCTTACTCAGTTTAAGAGAATGTCCCACCCTTGATATCTGATCATCCTTGATATCATCAAATTCTTCATCGTCCACCATCGTCCACTCTTGGGATCTGATCACCTGGCTTGCCCCCTGCAAGAATTCTCTCAGGTTGGATTGGCCAGAATCTCCAGGACCCATGACGTTTCCTCTTAGTAAGGTTCTCTCCTTGGTGGAACAGCAGAGGGAACCCTCACCCTGCTCCTTGGTGCTAAATCCCCACTCTTTCTTACTGCATTCAGAATTGATCCCAGTTCTATATTGAGGTCCCTTTTCCCCTATTGCAATAGTCCCTGAATAAAATGTGGTTTTACCACTTTCATTACTCTTCAGCTCTGGGTATTTTTTGTTGTTTTTTTTTTAATGGTGACGTTAAAAGATAAACTTGGGCACAATAAAAATTTAAAGAGTTTATTTCAGCTTTCAGAATTCATAAATCAAGTAGTTCTAGATGACAAGTGGTTCAGCACTCTACCAAGTGTGAAGGTGTTCACACAAGCAAGACAAAGCAAATATTTGATTGTTTGAAATGCAAAGTCCCCAGTTTCTGATTGTTTAAGCTTAAGTTGCTTTTTACTGTTTACATGAAGTTGAGTTGCAGGAGCTGGAGCCATCTCAGCCTAATGGGCTCCCAATTAAGTTTAACAGTGGGATGAGACAGAGAGTTGGAGAATAGAAGATGACCGAATGTTCTCCCGCAGTTGACCATACAGTCAGAGAAGGAGATCTTGTTGGAGATGTGAACACAATCAAAGTTTTAACAGAAAAAGATTTGAAAGCAATAAAGCCTTTACTCCCAGCTCCACCCTGTTCAACCCAAGCCTCCTCCTCCAAAAAACAAGAAAATACAGACAGAGTACCCAGTTCACTCTTCTGCAAATAGACACAAGTCCAGAGCTAACGTATATGAGGTCACTCATCCAGTACGCCACACATTTCCCTTGTCTTTTGCCAGTGCCGCAACTTATCGAGGGTCTTCTCCAATGATATGACCCAACACTTCATTCCCAAAGGGTCTCAGTCATTGGTGTTCCTGGAAGTGTATAATAGACTTCTGAAAACTTTTACAACAATGCATGCTGCTGTTTTTACAACAACATGACAGGGTCAACTTCACCCGTCAAAACATTTTTTTCCTTTGTTTACCACTTGACTCTAATAGCCCAAAGTAGCCTGGGAGTCATCGTAACATTGGCAGTAATCCAATTAGTAGAATTACTGTTTCCCCCAGTGGGATCATTCCTTCCTTGGGTACTTCCTAGGGTTCACCAGACCACAGAACCACAAATCAAGAAGCAACATTTTGAACATGGATTATTAGGTTCAGCCACAAGAGGCAAGAGGCACCGCACAACCTCTACTAGTTGGTTTCTAACTCTGTGGTCACCATTTCAGAACACATACTACATCCTGAAAAGCAACACTCCAAATTTGCAATCAGTGACTCCCGCCTGTCACCATATCTGAATGTTCAATATGACATTCCATTGTCCTTTAAGGTCAGCTGGAGAATAGATTATGATAAAACAAATGATTATCATAGTATTCTGTCCTCTGCCTTATTTATTTCACTGTACCTACCAGAGACTTAGGTTGCACAGGGAGGCGAAAAATTGGGAATTATCACTGAAAGGAGGCTTACAGTAAAGGAGTCCATGGAGCCCAGGCACAGAGTACACATCACTTGTACTTGCCTCACGTCCTCTCAGTTCATCCTTGAATCCTCTCGATAATGGGGCGATGGATTTGTGGTTTAACCTGACAGCTATTTGCCACCTCGGTCGCACCATTGGTCTTGGGCTTGCCCTGGGACTTCTCTAATATTGTGATGGAAGATTCCTACAGAAGCTCCTTTAGTCAAGCATAGGCAAATCTAGAAATAAGAGGGAAACAGCACTCCATAGGGCAGCCCATGGAAGCAATGGGCAAATGTTTTCCTCTCCATCACTTGGATGAGTAATTCTATAGTTCTCAGAGGGTCCCATGGAATAGAATCCTAATTGCCAGCCGGGCATGGTAGCGCACGCCTGTAGTTCCAGTTACTTGGAAAGCTGAGGCGGAAGGATTGCCGGAGCCCAGCAGGTCAACGCTGGGGAGGCCGTGGGTGTGTCACTGCACTCCAGCCTGGGCTACAGAGTAAGACTCCAACTCAAAAAAAAAAAAAATTCTAATTGCCCACAGTAGTGACCAGCTCAATCATGTAAATTTATCTTGGCTTTCCCTCCTTCCCCATTTTCCTAGTCCCAGACTTCCACCGAGTTTCCCCAGAATCACAACCTAAAATCAACAACCAACCCACAGACTTTTGCCTCTGGATCTACTTGTTGTGAGAACTTAATCTAAGTTACTCTAAGAAGTGGTTCTGGGAGTCAGACTTTCCAGATAGAATTCTGGAATAGGATGGCAACAAGAGCCCATTGTTGATGGTAAGTCGGGTGGTGATTTTCTCGGGCAGGTGATAGCATCACTTATCCTAGGACTGAGGTGATTGGAAGGCAACGCAAAAGGGTGAGCACACTGAATGGTATGGGGGTGACAGTAGTTAGAAGCATTGTTGATTTGGCTAGCTGTGGTTAATAGTTTTAGAAGCCTTGAGGGGAGAAAAAAAAAATCCAGCTCAGTGAGCCAACTACCAACTCAAAATTTGCTGTAAAAGTTGAGAAGCTTCCATGGCAGCTCAGATGGCTCTTTGAAGCTTGGACACAAATTTGGCCTATGACAAATCAGTAAGAGGTTCCAAAACTGCCTGGGCAGAGTACTGAGGAGTCAGAAGGCTCAAGAAGGTAGGAATAACAAGAGAGTTTTCATATGAGACCGTGCGGCATCTTAGTTTACTACGGAGACATCAAACCCTATTATATATAAAGTTCAAACAGATTGAATTAAGAGCCACCTGGACACATTTTGGAAAAATTAGAGATTCTTCTTTTAATCCGAGCCTCTCTTAAAACTGCCAGTTTTTAGACCAGGCATGGTAGTTCACGCCTGTAATCCCAGCAAGTTGGGAGGCTGAGGTGGGAGGGTTGCTTGATTCCAGGAGTTTGAGACCAGCCTAGGCAACATAGCAAGACTTCATCTCTACAAAAAAACAAAAAAGAAGGCGGGTGTGGTGGTACACGCCTGTAGTCCCAGCTACTCAGGAGTCTGAGGCAGAAGACCTGAGTCCAGGAGGTCGAGGCTACAATGAGTTCTGATCGTGCCACGGCACTCCAGCCTGGGCAACAAAGTGAAACCCCGACTTTAAAAAAAAAAGAAAAGAAATTGCCAGTTTTTCAGGTCACCTGGCAAATGGGTGGGAACAATATGTCCAAATGTGGCATGAACTGATTCCAACTTTCTGAGACCCACTGTCATGGAATGAAAGTTTGTACTCCCCCCAAATTCATGAAATCCTAGCCCCCAGTGTGATGATATTAGAAGATGAAGCCTTTGGAAGGTAATTTAGGTCATGGGGGTAGGGCCATCATGAATGAGACCAGCACCCTTATAAACAAAACCCCAGAGAACTTTCTAGCTTCTTTCCACCATGTAAGGACACAATAAGATGTTGGCTGTCCACAGCTTGGAAGAGGGCCCTCACCAGAAGTTGACAACCCCGGTCTCAGACCTTCAGCCCACAGAACTGTGAGAAACAAAGGTTTGTTGTTTAAGCACCCCCCCCCCCCCCCAGTCCATGCTAAGTGTTACAGCAGCCCAAACTGATGAAGATACTCACTTAGCATCATGCCACGCCTTTAGTGGAAGAACGGCAGAGACCATGTTGCTGTCTTTGGAGACATCTGACATGTTCTAAATCAAGGATCAGCAAACAAAGGCCTTCAAGCCAAATCAAGACCAAAGCCTGTTTTTGTAAATAAAACTTTGTTAGAACACAGCCATGTTTGTTGGTTTTCATATTGTCCCCGGCCACTTTTGTATTATAACAACAGAGTCAAGAAGTTGCAAGAGAGACCATATACCCAAAGCTAAAATTATTTCCTATTTGGCCCTTCCTGGAAAAAGTTTGTCAACCCTGCTCTAGATTACTGGAACTGTATAGAACTTGATTTCAAAGCATGTACAGCTCACCCTCAGCACACATGTATCTGACCAGACATCGAGGGAATGGGCTGTTTCCATGTTTTGCCTACATAATGTCATCAACCTAGTGGACAAGCATGATGTCCTGCAAGATGGTGAGGCCACCAAGATCCTGTAGGATAGATTGCAGCACAGATCTGGAGAATTTACAAACCCTTGGATCAGGATAGTAAGGATATGACTGCTCTTCCTACCAGATGAGAGCAAATAGCCTCTGATGTTCACTGTGATTCAGAGTGGAGAAAAATGCCTTACCCACTCAGTAACTGCATATCCAATGTCAGGGGCTGTAATGCCTCATTCCAGGAGGAGAACACATCTCAAACAGCAGCTGCACTCATCGTCTCCTCCTAATTAAATTTATAATAAGCCGTTATCATCTCAAGGATTCTTTTATCCTGACAAATAGAAAACTTAAGTGGAGTAGAGCTAGGCAACCCCTGTCTGTTTCTGTCAGGTCTTCTGATGGTCTTGTCAACATCCCGACTGTCCTTGGAAATGCAGTATTGCTTTGGACTTTTTTATTTTTGCATAACTGGTGAATGTCACAGCTTCTATGTGATACTTTCTCCATAGGAGACCTCACCATGGATCAGAAAGTTGTGTAGGAGTTGTCAGTTGCCAAAGATCTCCATTCCAGCTATGTATCCAGACTGGGATAATAATGACAAGAAGATTTATGGCTATGCTGTCCTCCTATGATGGTAACTCAAGTGTGAGCTCCATGTATCTCCTGGTCTGCAAAAGTTCTCCTCACTCTCCATTTTAAATGGGGGTGAACTACAGTGCAGTTCTGTATCCAATGGAATTCCAAGAGGTTAGGCACTTCTCTTTCTTTGGGGTACAATTTTATTTTATTTTAAAGATGTGGGGTACAATTCAGGAATCTCTGGGTTTTAAATGGTAGCAGGTCCCTTTGGGGAAGCCTGAGCAGATATTCACAAAGATACATAGGTGTGTATGCAGCCAAGTCCACTGCCAAGGGCTCCAGGCCTTCCCCCCACGCCAGGGACTCCGGGACTGTGGGCTGAGTCAATGGAAGGATCGGGTAGAAGTGATGCATAGCAGGTGGCACAAGTCAGTCACTGCTCCACCCTTGCCTAAGGTGACAGTCTAGCAGGAAAGACAAAAATTATGCATAGAGATTTTGTTTGTTTGTTTGTTGTTGTTGTTGTTATTTGGGGTTTTTTTGCTGCTGTTGTTTATTTTTTTGGAGTCTCATTCTGTCACCCAGGCTGGAGTGCAGTGACATGCTCAAGGCCATCCCAGCGTTGACCTGCTGGGCTCTGGCAATCCTTCTGTCTCAGCCTTCCAAGTAGCCGAAACTAGCGATGTGGGCTACCACACCTGGCTAATTTTTTATTTATTGTAGAGACAGTGTCTTGCCAAGTTGCCTGGGCTGGTCTCGAACCTGCAGGCTCAGGCAATCCACTCGCCTTGGCCTCCCAAAGTGCTGGGATGACAGGCTGAGCCACCAAGCCTGGCCTCATAGAAATGTTTAATGTCAAATGGCATTATGGTGCAAAATGATATGACACAGGGGACTATAAGAACATGTAGAAGGGGGGTCTGCGCCCCTCAAGAAAACTTCTGTAAAATCTGAAGGTTAAATAGCTGAAGAATCAGAGCACAATAAGCATGACATTAGATTACCAATTTAATTTTTTAAATGAATTTTAAGTTTTTTGTGTGTACTTGAGATGACCCTCTGCTCAGTTTGGGACACATCATCTATATCCTTAGAACTGACTATGATACAGTATGATTGTTTGTATGCAATCATCATATATACATGCATAAAACATGTCTGGAAGGACCTATAATAAAGTCTAATGGTGACTATCTCTGCAAGGTGGGTTATAAGCAGAGTTTTTTCCCCTTACAACTAGTTCTCAAGTACTTATTTTCTACACACACACAAAAGCAGGCATTGTCCCTTGTTTCCTTGAAGAGGCAGAAGGCCATGTATCAATTTTTAATTGTTTGACCTCTTGACTCCCACTTCTGGCAGAATCTAGCCTGTGCAACAGTCTCTGCATAGACTGTAGCTATAGACTTCCAGAACAGCACTCCGAAACCCTGGGAGTGGTGAGCAATCTCAGACTTGCCCCGAACTGCAACATTCAGTCCTAAGTCAAGGACCGCAGCTTTTACACCATGCAGACCCTCAGCACTCTCTCTGTCACATCTAGCACTGGTGCGTCTGGGCAGCCTGAGTTCTGGGACCAAATACCCCTGAGAGAGACAGGCTATCAGAGTCTCCTTGCATCTCCCACCCTCACCCAGAAAAACTGAGGCAGACTGCATTTATCAAAACCTTCACTGGCTTCACAGTGAAGAAGAAATGGCTGGGCCAACAGCTTAACCACCTTTGCAGTGAGGATCATCAAAACATCTTGAACTCTTTCCCCAATATTTTGGGATTGTCAAAACTCTCAGTCATGCTTGGCTGATTAATTCTAAATGCACACAGCTTAAAAAGAAGCAGAGGGAAAGCAAATGGAATCCTTATGCTTTTGATTCATTCACACCTAATTTAGCCAGATGTGGGAGAAGGGCGGAGGGGGAGAGGTACCAGATGCCCCACATTCAATCATGAGCATGGAATCATGGTCCATCAAAGCAGGAGCCTGACAGCGATCTGGGCCAGCAGGGAGCTCGAACCAAAAATATTCTCACTGGATCTTTACTACACACTTTCTCTGTGCCAGACCCTGGGCACTGCAGACACGGAGACAAGCCAGACAGGTGTCCTTGAGGATTCAAAGTGCTGCGTCAGCCAGGCGGGTTGGCTTAAGCCTGTAATCCCAGCACTTTGGGAGGCCGAGGCAAAAGGATTGCCTGAGGCCAGTTGTTTGAGACTAGTCTGGGCAACTTGGTGAGGCCTCGTCTCTACAATAAATTTTTTTTTAAAATAAGCCGGGCGTGGTAGCACGCGCCTGTAGTTCCAGCTACTTGGAAGGCTGAGGTGGAAGGATCACCAGAGCCCAGCAGGTCGAGGCTTCAGTCTGGGTGACAGAGTGAGACTCCGACTCAAAAAAAAAGAATTAGCTCAGACAAAGTGCTGCATCAGAGACAAGTGTAGGGCAGATAAGTCCCCCAAAGAGTGTCAGGGCTGGGACAGAAGCTGTGCAGGGCATAGCCGGACCTCAAAGAAGAACTCAGCTCTGCCTGAAGTATGATGAGTGGCTTCATAGATGATACCTGGTACCCACCATGTATTGAGTACTTGTCGTGTATGTTAGTTTCCTAGGACTACCTTAACAGATGACCACACTGCATGACTTAAAACAACAGCCATTTATTCTTTCACAGTTCAGAAAGCCAGAAATCTAGGTGTCAGCAGGGTGGTTCCTTCTGGAGGCTCCAGGGAGAATCTGCTCCATGCCTCTCTCCTAACTTTTAGTGGCTCGCAGCAATCTTTGCCATTCCTTGGCTTGCATCTGTGTCACCCCAATCCCTGCTTTCTTCATCACATGGCCATCTTCTGCATCTCTGTGTGTCCTCTCTTATGAGAATATCAATCACTGGATTCAGGGCACACCCTAAATCCCATATGATTTCATGGTGAGATCTTATTCCCAAACAAGTTGCATTCATAGATTCAGGGTGTTAGGACTTGAACATGAACATATCTTTTTGGAGGATACAGTCAACAGAGTACATTGTATTGTAGCCCCTAGTGTGCATTATATTATTTGCTTTTCACAATACCCCTCCGAGGCAAGTACCATCGTCAGCCCTATTTTACAGATGAGGAAACACACTGAAAGAGGGCACCAGCTTGCCAAAGGTCATGCAGCCAGTAAGGGGGAAAGCAGTGTTCAAACGCACGTCAGACCAACCAAAGCTCTGTTTTTAAGACAATTTGGCAACTTCCTTCAAAGTTAAATGTAGTCTTAGCATATTATCTAGCAATCATACGCCTACATATTTCCCCAAGTGAATTAAAAATATGATCACACAAAAACCTGCACATGAATGTTTACAGCAGCTTTATCCATAATTGCTAAAACTTGGAAGGAACCAAGAGAAATTCTTCAATGGGTGAATGGTTAAGCAAGCTGTGGTACAAAATGGAATATTATGCAGGGAGAAAAATAAATGAGTGACCAAGCCCCACATAGGAACTTCTTAAACATATATTGCTAAGTGAAAGAAGTCAGTCTAAAAAGGCTATATATTGTGTGATTCCAACTATATGACATTCTGGAAAAAGGCAAAAGCACAGAGACAATAAAAAAAAATCAGTGGCTTTTTTGGGTTCCGGGAGACGGAGGAAGAAATGAAGAAGCAGGGCACAGGATTTTTAGCGCAGTGAAACTCTTCTGTATACTGTAATAGTGGATACATGTCATTACACATTTGGAAAAACTCATGGAACTGTACACAGAGTGAACCAATGTAAACTATGAACTTTAATACTAATATATCCATATTTGTAACCAATGTACCACACGAATGCATGATGCTAATAATAGGGGAGATTGTGTGTGTATATATATTAATAATAGGGGAAATTGTATGTGTTTGTATTAAGAATAGGGAAAATTGTGTGTGTGTTAATAATAGGGGAAATTGTGTGTGTGTGTTAATAATAGGGGAAGTGTGTGTGTGTATTAATAGGGGAAATTGTGTGTGTGTTAATAGGGGAAATTGTGTGTGTGCTTGTTAATAATGGGGGAAGTGTGTGTATGTTGATAATAGGGGAAATTGTGTGTGTGTGTTAATAACAGAGAAAGTGTGTGTGTGTGTGTGTGTGTGTGTGTGTGTGTGTGTGTGTGTGTGGTGAGGGGGCATATATGGGAACTCCGTGCTTTCTGCCCAAGTTTTTGTAAACCTAAAACTGTTCTAATAAAGTATAAATACTTATACTTATAAATAAATAAGTACCCAGGACTCTGTAGAATGCTGGGTTGAGTCCTGAGGTTCTGTGAGAAAGGAGGAAGGGAAAATGGATGTTGGCTATGCAATTAACAGCATTTGCTTCACCAGCTATCACAAGGTCTGTCACCAAAATATCAAAGCACATTCAATTCAAATATTTGGGTAATGAACAAAATGTTCTGTGCCTTACAGTGGGCACTACTAAAGAAGAGAGGGAGGGGGGACAAGAGACACACAGCCACCCATGGGGTACCACGTCCATACTGGGGAAGGGGACTCACTAGAAGCCCAAACTCACCTTATATATTTATATAGCAAATCCTCCTATGTACCCAACAACTCTGAAATAAAAATAGAAAATAAATTTTAACTAGAAATAAATAAATAAGGAGCCCACCAGGAGCCGGTCTAGGGGAATATTGAGAAAGGCAAGGCGGGGAGGAGGGAACCGATGGGGAAGGTGGGCTCAGTGTGGCTGTGTCCATTGTCCTGGCTCCTTTAGAGGAGTTTCTTCCCTTGGTGCTCACTGCTTCCAGGGAGAAGTGATGCCTGCGTCCATTGTCCTTTCTTCTTTAGGGGAAAGCACATGATAAGAAATAAAGGGACTGACAAGCCATGACAAAAAGAGGAGGTTGCTGTACCCCCTTGCCCTTTGCCATGGGATACTGAGGCATGCCGTCCCAGCTCTGTCAGGGTTCCAGAAATAATGAGGTGAATATTTATGTGTCTGCTTCCTGCCTCCAGGGCTAAGCCCACACTGTAGGCCAGGCATAGACATCCATGAGACACAGTCGTGGTCCTCCACAAGCTACATTATTGAGGAGGCATCAGACACGCGGTAGAGGATTCCAGGAAATGAAACGGACTCTGGGGGCTCTGAGGGCAGAGTGGAAGAACCGGTGACTTCAGCTTCCAAACTTGGGCCAGATACAGACAGAGTAACTAATAAGAATATGGCCTAAGTCCAAGTCCATTGTCACCCCTCCTACTGGTGCACAACTCAGAGAAGGTGGGAGGTAGGTCAGGCACCTGCACACAGCGGGTGATGCAGCTCCTGCACCTGGGTGCGGCCCACAGGGCTTGCTCAGGAAGTCAAGGCCATGTGGACTGTGCGCCTGGTGGCCCCATTTATTCCTGGAGCCAGGACAGTGGACGCAGCCACACCGAGCCCACTTTCCTCATTGGTTCTCTCCTCCCTGTCTTGCCTTTCTTCCCCATCTTTCCCTATTCCCTCCCTAGAGAACATTCCATCACTTCTCCCTGGGAGAGAACAGGAGCAGCGAGAGCCAAGGGAGGAAACTGCTGCCATGGTTCTTGGCTCTCATTTGACTATGGTGGTTGGCCTCACTCCCAATACATCAACCCCGTGGCTCCTGGCAGGCACTGATCCCAATGCAATGCACTGGCCACATCCTCCATCCGCCCGTCTATCCTTGATCCCTGCTACCTACCCACGGGGCCCCTGCATGTCTAGTTGATGAGACTGGCACAGGAAGAAGTGGAAGATGCCGACAGGCATCCTCAGTGGTCACATCTCCTGTCTGCCATAGCTCCAGCTGACCCAAGGTCTGTGACTCTGCAGTGGGTCAGTCCTGGCACTGGGACACCTGTCTCTCTGGCCTTCTTTCCTCCCACCCCCACCTCCCAAGAGCACCCTATGTTCTTTCCCCAAGGAACAACTTGCCCTGGTCCCTAGACAGACCACATGCTTGTTGTGTTCCCCAGGCCTTTTCTCATGCCGTGTCCTCCTCCAGGAAGGCCTTCACATGAACCCTTTAAGACCTGGGCAAACTGTTATCTCTTCTACAATGTATTTCCCAGTTCTCCCAAAGTGGCTTCCCCCAACTGCCTGTTTCCAAAGCTCTTCCTTTTTAGGCAGAATGAAGCATTTTGCATAGCATCTGTTTTAATTCCTGTCTGCCCCAAACAGACTCATTGCTTCCTATTTCCTCAGCATAGAGCAAAGTAACAGGCACACAGTAGGTGCTCAGTAAATGCTTGTGGGAGGGAAGCATGGGCAGGAGACAGTTAAATGTTATTTCATCCCAAGAGGATGGACACCGTTGGAGCAGATGGAAACCGTTCAGAAAACCTGGCTCTTTCTCTGCAGCCTGGGCCCCACCTCCCCAGTGTCTGGCCCGAGGTTGTAGCAGTCTACACGGGCAACAATGCCCACTTTAAAGTAGGTGTGGTGGCCTCTCTCCTGGAAACCAGCAGATGTTCTCTGAGCTCTTACGTGTTTTTCCTTACTGATCTGATTTCCAGCTTTGACCACCTTTGGGCTAATGACCGCCACATAGCTACTTTCTTTCCAACGGCAATGGAAAGTGGGATGTTTATCATTTGCTTGGCCAGCGTAAGAGTTCACTGGGCTGCACTGGGCTGAGACACAGAGATGAGTCAGACCCACGCTCTGCTCTCAAGAAGCTCACATTGAAGCAAAGACAGGAAATAGAGCCAGGCTTGGAGTGTTGAAGGAAGGCTTCCTGGCAGAGGCAATGTCTAAGCTGCAGTTTCAAGCAGTGCAAACACAGGATCTTAGATCATTTTATATCCAGTGCCCTGAGATGTCTGGGGAGTCCCCCGGGCAATGTCAGGAATAAGAATAAGATGCTGTCGTAGACAGCACCGAAGAACTTGCAGTTTCTATAGGCAGGAGAGGCCCATGGCAGAAAATTCTTTAACAGCTGGTTAGATTTCCACTGCCGCTGATGCTGGTGTAACTCAGTCCCCGCAGCTCAGAGTCTGTGGACCCAGAGATCTGTAGTTCTCAGTCACATTTTCCCACTTTCAACCACTTCAAAAGGCCAGCCCACAGAGTCCTTGTAAGATAGAGCCCCATGCTTCCGAATGCACACAGGCAGGGGACCCAATCCATGGGGATTCAATTTAATTCTGGGTGTGCAACCTTGAGCAAGCCACTCAACCTAGCCTCAGTTTCCTGATCTGTAAAAGGAGGACAATAATAATCTCCCTCATACGTGTTATTCCAAGGATGAAATGAGATAAAGTATGTCAACGTCATCTCTCAACCCTCTTTTGCTACCATTGATCACATGAGGCCTTTTTCTCCCTTCTCATATGTCTTCTCTTCGCTGGAAAGTTCTACCCCAACTTGTCTGGATAGCTCCTACTCACCTTCCAGTTCTCCCCCTGAAGTCACTCCTCCAAAAAGTTCCCCCTGATGCCTCAAACCCAAGTCCCTTGCATCACTGAGGCTCATGGTACCTGGAATTTCTTTTACATCATACTCAATGAACTTGAACATCAAACAGGTCATTATACTGTTGCCAGCCCACTATAAAGGCAGAGACCTGCTCTACCTTGTATGCTGGATCACCAACTGACCCACAGCGGCTGGCACACAGTAGAGCTCCATAAAGATCTATTGAATGAATGCATAAAGTCAATACACCAATAGGAACTCAATGCTGAGTATATTACACAGTTATAGTCTCAGTTTTCTACTTAGTTGCCTCACCTATAAAATGGGAAGAATGAATACTCAAAATGACCCTGCAAAATAGGTGTTGGCCTAACGCAGATAAAATGCTGATTGCATAGGAGAAACTCAGCAATTGATAGTGATGATTCCATCTTAAGGCCATAGCAAAACAAGGACCTCTGTTTCCAAACCCAAAGGAATCCTTTCCCCACGTTTCCAGTGGTCAGAAAAATCTTGTGTGATCCTCACCACTATATCGCCTAATGCCCTCCAAGAGATGTTTGAAGGGCACATTCTGGTCATGGCTATGCCAGGCCTGCCACCTTGACAGCCGTGGCTGTCCCCATCTGGGGCCTGGGGCAGAACTGTACTCCCCTGCCTCTGACTGGAGTAGAAGGCAGAGACGGGAACACTGCCAATGGCTTTGTGCAGATTCATCATTTTGAGTCTTCGTTCTTAACATATGTTTTCGATCTCACACAAAACATGGATTTCTGGTTTCCATTACTTTTGTTTCATTTTAGAATATAATGTTTTTTATAGCCTGGGGAAGGGAGGGAGAAAGCAAGCAAGTGAGCGTGTAAGCTCGTATGCTTTTTATTTTTCCATCAGAAGAAAGAGATGCAAAAGCTAAGGAAACGGGGATGGGGATGGCAGGACTGCCATGGACTCCATCAAGTCGGTCATTGCTTTTCCCAAGCATTTATTGAGCACCTACTCTGTGCATGCAGAGAGCCAAAATAAAACAATGACCAACACAGGGTCCCTGCAGTTGAGTAATTTGCAATTGAATGAAATGGATAAACAAGACAGATTTTTTTCTTCTGGAAGGGAAGAGGAGGAAGCAGGGAAGAAAAAAAAAGAATGAAGAAAGAATAAAAGGAAGGAAGAAAGCTGGGAGGAAGAGATGAAAGAATGAAGGGATAAGAAAAACAAGGGGAGGAAAGAAGTTCACATGAATTCAGCAGTTCCCATGTGTTGTGAACTGCTAAGTGCCTTCCATCTTGTATTTTATTTAGTCTGCATAACAGTCCTTTAAGGGAAGCCCATTTGCCATTTTACAGGTGAGAAAACAGAAGACCCAGGTAATGCCCAAGGTCTCACAGCTGGTAGAGCAATCTGGAGGTGTCACAGGACATCAAGCTCCTTGCCTATCCTCCTCACACAAAGGTGTTACCAACCAGGCTCTGCTGTGAAGACTGGACCCCCTTCTTGCATGCATGAGGGATGCAGAGCCCACTGGCTCCTCAAAGGCCTCCTAGAACCATAGCCAATTAAAACGGATGGACCTTAGGGATGATCTGATCCAACCCACTCAAGAAGAAATGGACTCAGAAACAGGTGGAAGCTTGCCTGAGGCCTCGCAGAGAGCACGGGAGACCCGGGGTCCAGCCCTCCCCACCAGAGCCACGGAGAAGTCAGCAGTGCCAATAGCTGGGGCATTTAATTGCTTCCAGACCAGGAGAGACTGCAGTCCAGCCTTCTCGCTCCGTCCCATCCTGGCTGAAGCATTCCCAGGTCGGCTGAACGGCAAGGTTTGTTTTGGCAGAAAGCTGGGTGCTGTCCAGCTCGATAATCATTCATGTTAACACGCCATTATGTGTGTCGTTAACAGACTTGGCAACTGGGACTTGGCTTTCTTTTTTTTTCTTTACATTTTCTTTTTATTTTCCAAAAATAGAAAAATAAAACGCAACCCCCATATGGGACTCAGAAAGACCAAGATTCCCAGCCACACAGGTGCTTGCTGACTCTGCCTGGGAGAAGAGGCCTTACCGAAAGCGCATCATTTCCTCCCAGGAAGTATCGCATGGCTCTGTTCTTGAAAGTGGCTTCTTCTGAGACACCGTGGCTGGGGTTGGCTGCTCCCATCTAGACCCACACATCTGGTCTTTTCTACCTGGCACGCCAGGGCCCCCTCCTACCAGCTGAGCTGATAGAATGGAAAAGGGCAGGGTTATACAGTCAAACAGATCTGAGATTAAAGATTGGCTTCGCCATTTTGTGGCTTTTGAGAACTTGATCAAGAGGTTTAAGCTCTCTGAACCTCAGTTTCTTCATCCAGAAGATGGGGGTAACAATGAGGTATCATATATCATTCTTCCCTTCATTTACATCATGCTCAGCAATTCATCTATTTTTTTAAAGAAGAAACATAAAGAAGGTTAAAAGCTACTTTGCAAATCCGTCATTTAGCAGGACTTGAATATAATGTACCCAGAGCATAATGATAAATAAGACACAAGCCTTCCCTTCCAAAAGCTTCCAGGCTCATAGGGGAGTGCAACATAAAGAAATTTAATTATTTAACAAATACACAGTAAGCAGTTCTCCTCAACTCCAGTGTTAACACTCTGCTCCAAGCTACCAAGTTCTCTCAACCTTGACCACTGTATTTACCTTTTTTTTTGTCAGTGTCTCACTTTGTCACCCAGGCAGTGGCACAATCATGGCTCAACACAGCCTCAACCTCCTGGGTTCAGGCAATCATCCCACCTCAGCCTCCCCAGTAGCTGGGACTATAGGCGTACACCTCCATGCCTGGCTAATTTTTTTTTATTTTTTTGGTAGATATGAGGTCTCATTATGCTGCTGAGGCTGGTCTCAAACTCCTAACCACAAACCACCTCCTACCTCAGGCTCCCAAAGAGCTGGGATTACAGATGCGAGCCACCAAACCTGGCCTATACTTACCTTCTAATTGATCTTTCAGTTCCCTCTCTTGCTCCTTCAGTCTAATCTCAACAGAGCAGCCAGCATGATCCTTTCAAAACATTGGTGTGATCATATCACTCTACTAATCAAAACCTCCTAGTGGCTTCCTATTAAACTTAGAGTAACAAAACCTAAAGTTCTTACCTTGGCCTTAGTAAGTCCTATGATCTGGGACCTCATCTTTCTCACTCCCCTCCTCATTCACTCAGGACCAGCCACATCGGTCTGCTTTTTCTTCCTTGAGCACATCTAGAAAGTTCCCACTTCTGGCCAGGCTCAGTGGTTCAGCCTGTCATCCCAGCACTTTGGCAGGCCAAGGTGAGTGGATTGCCTGAGCCCGCACGTTCGAGACCAGCCCAGGCAACTTGGCGAGACCGTATCTCTACAACAAATAAAAAATTAGCCAGGCATGGTAGCACGCACCTATAATTTCGGCTACTTGGAAGGCTGAGGCGGAAGGATCACCAGAGCCCAGCAGGTCGATGCTGGGGTGGCCGTGTGCGTGCCACTGCACTCCAGCCTGGGTGACGGAGAGAGACTCCGACTCAAAAAAAGAAAAAAAAATAGTCCCCACTTCTGATTCTGTGTTCTCTCTCCTAGAATGGTGTTCTCCCATATATCTGCACAGCCCCTTCCTGTACTTCATTCAAACGTCACCTCACCAGAGAGGCACATTATCCAAAATGGCATCCGCATTGCTTATGGTGCCCTTACTTTGCTTTAGTTTTCTCCAGACTCATCGCTTTCTAAATAATATTATATATTTATTTGCCTGTGTTCAGTGTCTTTCACCAGAATATAAACTTCCAAAGGGCAGAGATTTTGGAACAGTGCCTTGTATGTGCTGTGTACTCAGTGAACATGGATTAAGAGGATGACAGTGAAACTTTTTTTTTTTGAGTTGGAGTCTCACTCTGTCACCCAGGCTGGAGTGCAGGGGCATGCTCATGGCCATTGCAGTCTCAACCTGCTAGGCTCAGGCGATCCTTCCTCTTCAGGCTTCCAAGTTGAAACTACAGGTATGTGCCACCAAACTCAGCTAATTTTTTTTTTATGTATTGGAGACACCAGGCTCGCCATGTTGCCTAGGCTGGTCTCTAACCAGTGGACTCAAGCAATCCTCTCACCTCTGCCTCCCAAAGTGCTGAGATTACAAGCATGAGCCACCATGCCCAGCAACAACGGAACAACATTTTAAAGTGCTGAAAGAAAAACTCTATCAAATAATTCTATATTGATCAACAATATTCTTCACAAGCCAGGATAAAATACAAATGAAAAAAATACATTTTTTATTAATTCAAGGTAAAAGCATTTGATGTCAGTAGACCTACACTATAGAAAATGGTAAAGGATATTCTTTAGGCTGATACATGTGGATTTCACCTGGACACTCAGGTCTACAGGCAGGAAAATACAGCACCCAAAAATGTGTTTTTAAAGAAAAGTTAAAGGCAAGAGATTTTTTTCATAATTTTTTTAAAAGACAACTCACCTTTTAAAATAAAAAGAAGAATACTGTAAGGTGGGGTCTTTAACTTATTTGGTAATAGAAAGTATGTTAGAAGCAAAAGTATGAGATGGGGAGAGAGAATTATACTGTGAAGTGGAAAATAAGAAGTGTCAGTTGTGAAATAAGAAATGTAAAGGAGTATGAAGAGTCAGGTGTGTAGTAAGAAGTAGTATAATACTAAGCCTAAAGATTGATTTTGGTAAGTTAAAGATGCACACTCTTAGCTGCAGAGTAACCACTAAAAAGTAATAAAAAGATTAGGGGTGAGAAGATAATAGAGGTAATAAAATGAAACTCTAGAAATATATACAGTTGAGAAAGGAAAGGATCATCAGGGAACAAAAAAAATTAAATGAAAAAAATTGTGAGGTGTTAAACTTAAAACTAATCATATCGATAATCATATTAAACGTAATAAGACGAAAATTCCCCAACTAAAATACACACACACACACACACACACACACACACACGATGACAAACTGGATTAAAAAGCAAAACTCAAGAATATTCTGTCTGCAAAGGGTGCACTTTAAATTTCAAACACAAATATGTTGAAGACAAATAGAGGGGAAAACATATATTATATGTTATAAACTGAATTGTGTTTTCCCAAAATTCATATTGAAGTCCTAACTCCAAATGTGACTATCTTTTTTTTTGTTGTTTGTTTGTTTGTTTGTTTGTTTTGAGTTGGAGTCTCACTCTGTCCCCCAGACTGGAGTGCAGTGGACGCTCCCGGCCACCGCAGCCTCAACCTGCTGGGCTCTGGCAATCCTTCCGCCTCAGCCTTCCAAGTAGCTGGAACTACAGGCGCGCGCTGCCCAGCTAATTTCTGATTTATTGTAGAGATGAGGTCTCGCCAGGTTGCCCAGAATATCAAGTCTTCAGGGAAGTAATTAAGGTGAGATGAGGTCATAAGTGTAGGGCCCTAATCTGATAGGATTAATGCCCTCATAAGGAAAGGAAGAAAAAGCCAAAATCTCAGAGAAGAGACCGTGTGAGTACCAGCAAGAAAGCGGTTGTCTACAAGTCAGAAAGAAAGGCCTCAGCAGAAACCAACCGTGATGGCACCTTCATCTTGGACTTCTAGCCTCCAGAACTATGACAAAATAACTTTCTGTTGTTGAAGCCACCGGTCTATGGCACTTTGTTATGGCAGCCTAAGCTGACTAGAGCATTATGCACAGAATAAATATAAGAAAGGTGGAGCGGCTGAATCAATATTAAGGTGTTTGCTGTGTATGCCATGTGACACCACCAAGTGTCAAGTCATGAAACCTACTACATTCATGAAAGCTTTGTGCAAGTGGGTTTCTACGAAGGAGTATAGAAATCAAGAAAAAGCTTGAATTTCATGCCTCATTCTAGACATTGCAAAATAGAGCATATGCTAACAAACATAGATACTTAGAGATGACCATGAAAACATCAAATCCCTTGAGAATCTGCAGACCCTTGAGGAGGACATTACATGCCCACAGACCAATGAAATAGTGGTTTAATCTGCCATTTTAGGATGTTGGAAACTATGGACATCTGAGCTTAATAATTTTTAAAAGGATCATAATTGATGATGATAATGATAGAAAAAGCAGCCTAGACCTCTTATTTCAAAATTCAGGGCACTTTCCACTAACACATAGCATTTTGGTTTTGGGGGGGTTTTTTGGATTTTTTTGTTTTTGCTTTCTAAAAGTAAATTGTATAACACATAATGCATATTCAGATTAAATAACACAGGCGTTCTAGCTACTGGAGAGATCAGCAAAGTCTTCTTAGAGGAGGAAACTTTTACACTGGATTTAGCAAGGAATACAGTTGGAAAATCCGGACCTAGACAGAGCCGGGTATGGCGCATCTCAGAAGGGCATCGTGGACAATAATGAATGATGTGTCCTGTGTGGCCCAAGGGGCAGAGTTATTCCAACAAATGAGCACCACTGTGAGGACATTGGGGCCCTCTGGCCTGGGTGAAAATTGCCAGTTTTATTCTGATCTTTTGTTTTAATCCCTTCTACAGAGAAAAGAAAAAACTACTTAACCGGGAATGATGAAACTCACCTCATAGAGAGTTGGGAAGATCGGATGACATAATTGAGTGATCCTTTTTAAATGTAAGGAGTAATCACCTCACTTCTCTGCTCAAAGCCCTTGAATACAGAACAGAACCCCGGGAGAAGAGAGAGGAGGAGAGAGAGGTGGGGAGATGGGTGAGGTTCAGGGCATGGTTTCACAGGGAGCGTCCTGAGAATGCTTCTTGAAAAAGGTAAAGATGAGCCGGGCTCGGTGGCTCAGCCTGTAATCCCGTGCCTTTGGGAGGCTGAGGTGAGTGGATTGCCTGAGCCCG
>CAUYQG010181227.1:0-32426 GCA_963574415.1 Tarsius wallacei
CTTTAGAGTCAAATCTGAACTCTCTAACCCATTTCATGTAACCAAAAAAAAAGAAAAGAGGCTGGGTGTGGTGGTGCATGCCTGTAATCCCAACAATTTGGGAGGCTGAGGTGGGAGGATTGCTTGAGCCCAGGAGTTCGAGACCAGCCTAGGCAATATAGTGAGATCTCAGCTCTAAAAAAAAAAAAAAAAAAAAATGGTGGCACACACCTGTAGTCCCAGCTACTCGAGAGGCTGAGGTAGAAGGATCATCTGAGCACAGGAAATCAAGCCTACAGTGAGCCATGATTTTAGCCTGAATGACAGAGTGAGACCCCACTCAAAAAAAACCAAAAAATGATCATTTGGACAGTATTGTCATAATATTATTAAACGGATACTCCAGTTATGCAGTTGGCCTTAGCAGGGGTTAAGACCCACAAGCAAAGCGAGCCCATAGTGTTGGGGGAGGGAGGTGTCAGGGTGCCTACACCCAAGAGCCGTCTCCCTGGTGAGGACATGCACCTGTGGAATGTTCTCAGCTAGGGAACTAACCAGGTCTTTGTGAGGCTGGTGAATTCCATGGGCCGCAGGGAGCCCCAGTGCCAGGTCTCTCCTCTGAATGCTCCTGTAGACCCCGAGCACCCCCACAGCCCCTTCCTTGTGATGCCCCCATACATCTGTCTTTGCCAGAGTCCTGTCACATCCCACTGCTGCTGTGTGAGGCTGGGAGATGCCCCAGGAAGGAGTGGGAAGGGGCTGAGCCCTCCTGTCTACACCTCGAGCCTGGCATGCAGTGAGGCCACCATATAGGCAGCAGAAGGCACAGTCCAGTTCTGCCTTGTCTCTTGACTAGGGGGGAAGGGACCATCAGGGCTAGTTCCAGGACTGAGGAATGAATATCCTCCCTCCTCCATCCTCCTGAGACCCAGCCGAACGAGCTGACGTGTGCAACCCTGGGAACCAGGGTAGGGGAGACAGAAATTCCTCCTGACTGGCTACTATGGTGGGAAATCTCGGCCCAGACCATGCTTGGTCACGGGCAGGGACCCCACCCAGATGCAGGACTCTGAGTGGCCACACCCTGGAGCCTCACCAGGACTTTGGAGAGTTTCCCAAATGTTGAGGGTGAGTGAAGGGGTGCCAGAGTCTCCTTAGAAACAGGCTCACAATCTACCATACCAGCTCCTTTGACTAAGCCTGCCTCCCCTGTTATCTCAGACTGAGTGGGAGGGCCACTCAGTCTGAGTGAGCTGGGACGTGAGCTCTGAATTCCCAGGCTTCCACAGGGGCCAACCTTGGGAGGAGGGGAATGGAAGGAGCTGCATCTGGGACTTGGAATCAGTGAGGTCTAACACCTTGGACTCTCAATCAATGAGGCTACACTTGGGACTCTCAATCAATGGGGGCTGCACCTGAAACTCTCAAACAATGGGGGCTACATGTGTGACTCACAGTCAATGAGGGCTACACTAAGGGCTCTCATTCAACGGGGTCTGGACCTAGAACTCTCAATCAATGGGGGCTACACCCAGGACTCTCAATCAATAAAGGCTACACCCAGGACTCTCAATCAGTGGGGGCTACACCCGGATTCTCAATCAATGGGGGATACATCCAGGGCTCTCAATCAATGGGGGATACATACCCGAGACTCTCAATCAATGGGTGCTTCTTCCGAAACTCGCTAAAAAAGGTGGGGCTGGTGCATGGCAAAGTCCAGGCTTTGCTGCCCTCTGGTGGGAGTTGAGGTGCTCTGTTGACAATGCTGAGGACAGAGAGAAGAGGGAAGAAAAAATTAGGACCATCCTGGGTAGTCCCCACAGCAACAATGAAGAGCAGGATGACCCCGAAGAAGTCACTGTCCTCTCTGAGCCTTGGTTTCCTCATCTGTAAAAGCGGTGATGGCTACATCCATTTCAAAAGGCTTCCAGGGATGAGACAGTGCAGATGAGATTTGCAAAGGCCACCGTAATAACAATCCCCTCCTGTCTCCCAGACGGACAGAGAGGCTGAGTCACAGAACCAGAGAGTTTTACTGTCCTGTCCCAGTCCAGGAGCCAGGCCTTGAGGGAGGAGAATCGCAGCAGGTGGAAAAGGCATTTCAGGTAGATAGGACAGAGCGTGCAAGGATGTGGAGACACTCTATTTGAACCATAAGAATTTGTCATTTTTGGCAGGGAGGGGGAGGGATGATCAAATGTCAGCAATTTCATCTACAAGGGGAGGTCCAGAAAAAGCCAGAATTATCTTTTGGAGGGCGGGACCCTTGTGGTACAGGCTTCCCTGCTGGATAAGTGTTCTAGGAACCCATCAGTGGCATCAGTGTACCAGCTAGTGTTGTTGTGAGAGGCTTCATTCAGCTTCAGTGAAATTTTTTTTTTTTTTTGGAAGACTGTTTCAACATGCTGTCCATTTCATAGTGGGTGATTGACACAAACAACCTGCCCACACCGTGCTATGTGTTCAGCAGTTTTTGGACAAAAACAGCATAGCTCCCACGCCCCACCCTCTCTATTCACCCAATCTCACCCGGAGTGACTTTTTTCTTTTCCTGGATGTAAAAAGTCCTCAGAGGGAAACGTTTTGCCGACGTGGAAGAGGTGAAACGAAAAATGGCAGAAGCACTAAAAGGCATCAAAATGGACGAGTCCAAAAACTGTTTTGAGCAATGAAAAAGTGTCTCAATAAGTATATTGCAACCAACGGAGAGTACTTGGAAGGTGACTGAAGTTTAAGCATGTGAGAATAAATACACTATTTTTCATAGATAAATTCTGGTTTTTGGAGGTTCCCCCTTATAGACCAACTTAATGCTGACACAAGGGGAGAGGAGGAACTCAATGTACCTAGGCCAGTGGTTCTCGATGTGTGTTCCATGGAATCCTAGGGCCCTGAGATCTTTAGGAAATTTGTGAGGTCAAAACCTTTTTTTTTTTTTCTTTGAGACAAGTTCTTGCTCTGTTGCCCAGGTTGGAGTGCTGTGGTGGGATCATAGCTCGCTGCAGCCTCGAACTCCCACCTCCCCCTCTAAAGTTGCTGGGACTACAGGCTTGCATCACCATGCTCAGCCTAGTTTTTTTGTTTTTTGTTTGCTTGTTTTTTGTAGAGACAGTGTCTTACTATGTTGGTCTCAAACTTCTGCACTCCAAGGAACTTCCCATCTTGGCCTCCCAAAATGTTGGGATGACAGGCGTAAGCCCCTGCACTTGCCCTGATTTTCCATTTAGAAAGATTGTTCGCAGTGGCTCAAGCCTGTCATCCCAGCACTTTGGGAGGCCGAGGTGAGAGGATTGCCTGAGCCCACGGGTTCGAGACCAGCCTGGGCAACTTGGCGAGACCTCATCTCTGCAATAAATCAAAAAATTATCCTGGTGTGGTAGCACACGCCTGTAGTTCCGGCTCCTTGGAAGTCTGAGGCAGAAGTATCACCTGAGCCCAGCAGGTCGACGCTGGGGTGGCCATGAGCATGCCACTGCACTCCAGCCTGGGTGACAGAGTGAGACTCTGACTCAAAAAATAATAATAATAATAGTAATATTAATGTTAACATGTTATAGGTTTATTATCATTATTTAAAAATAAATAATATCTCTAAATGGATTTATTTTTTGAGTCTGAGGTCTCTGTACTCACTCGCCACTTGCTGGCTCACCTGGGACAATTTCCAGTCCTGCAAGCTCTATTCCTAAGTGTCCTATACATGTGGACCATTGTTTACCTTTTATACTGTATTCTTACTGTACCTTTTCTATGGTTAGATATACAAATGCTTACCACTGTGTTGCAGTCGCCTACAATATTGAGTGCAGTCACGTGCTGCACACATGTGGAGTGCAGGAACAACAGGCTATGCTGAGGTGTGCATCAGGCTGGACTGTCTAGGTTTGTATCAGTACAGTCTATTTTGTTCACACAATGACAAAACTGCCTAATGACACATTTATCGAAAGGCATGCCTGTTGTTAAGCAGCGCATGATAAATGGAAACATTTGTAAATAAATGAATGTCTACTTTTAAAATATTCATTTTTTTAAGAGTTGGAGTCTCAATCTGTTGCCCAGGCTGGAGTGCAGTATAGCCATCTCAGCCTTGACCCGCTGGGCTCAGGAGATCCTTCCGCCTCAGCCTTCCAAATAGCTGGAACCACAGACACGTGCCACCATGCCTGGCTAATTTTTTTTTAATCGTAGAGACGAGGTCTCACCAAGTTGCCCAGGCTGGTCTCCAACCCCTGGACTCAGGCATTCCTCTCACCTCAGCCTCCCAAAGTGCTGGGATTGCAGGCTTGAGCCACCACTCCCGGCCCCAATTTTTTTTTATTTTAAAGTTGTGGGGTACAATTCAGTGTGCATTGTAAAGGTAAAGTTTGGACCTCCCTTTGGTCCCCACTTTGCCTGGTTTGAGATCAGGTACCACTCACACCGCCCATTCACACACACACCCTGCAAGTATCCTGCTACTGCCAATCCCTTTCTTATACAAATTTTTTTTCTTTTGAGTAGGAATTTCACTCTGTTGCCTAGGTTGGAGTGTGGTGGTACACTCACAACCATCACAGCCTCGACCTGATGAACTCAGGCAGTCCTTCTGCCTCAGCCTTTATTTATTTATTGCAGAGATGAGGTCTTGTCAAGTTGCCCAGCTGGAACCACAGGTGTGCGCCACCATGCCCAACTAATTTTTTGATTTATTGTAGAGGCAAGGTCTCACCAAGTTGCCTGGGCTGATCTCGAACCCCTGGACTTAGGCAGTCTTCTCGCCTCAGCCTTCCAAAGTGCTGAGATTACAAGCGTGAGCCACCATGCCTGGCATCAAAGTATCTTTTCTTTATATCTTTATTCTATAAACTTTTAAAAAATTTTTACTTTTTTGCCAAAAACTAAGACACACACACATTGGCCTGGGCCAAGATCATCAATATCACTGGTTTCTACTTCCATCTCTTGCCCTAAGTCTTCAGGGCAATTAACTTCAGGGGAATAACACGCATGAAGCAGTCATCTCCTGTGATATCAATGCCTTCTTCTGGAATACTTCCTGAAGGATCTGCCTGGGCCCGTTTTACAGTTAACTTTTTATTTTATAAGTAGAAGATGTACAAGCTAAAATAAGGATTTGAAAGTATAGTATAGTAGTAACTCCATAAACTAGTAACACAGTCCTTTATTTTTATTATCCAGTACTATGTACTGTACTTCATAATTGTATTGCTAGACTTTTATAGGACTGGCAGCATCACCACAAACACGTGAGCAGTGAGTTAGTGACAGCGATGGGTGTCACTAGGAGACAGGAATGTTTCAGCTCCATTATAATCGTAGGGGACCACCACGCATGTGCGGTCTGCCTGTGATTGAAAGTCGCTAAGTGGCATAACTGTAGTGACTCTCCGCAGAGATCCCAGCCGTGCTTCGCCACCTAGCAGCTACCTACAGGTGGAAGAGTTGTTGGTGATGGTCTCATTGCCCACCTGGTGGCATCTTCGCCCAGGTGGGGTCCAGAACAGAAATGAGATCTTCCCCTTAAAAAAGCTGTGGATGTCTGACCAACAGACTCAATAAATAAATAAATAAATAAATAAATAAATAAACAAATAAACAAACAAACAAATAAAATAAATAGAAGCCTAGTTTATCCTAAAGTGTTGAAGATCAACTTAAAAATCTTATGGTCAGGCACAGTGGCTCATGCCTGGAATCCCAGCAAATTGGGAGGCAGAGGCAAGAGGACTGCTTGAGCCCAGGGGTTTGAGACCAGCCTGGACAACTCAGCAAGACCTCATCTCTACAATAAATAAAAAATATTAGCCGGATGTTGTGGTTCCAGCTACTTGGAAGTTGAGGGAAAAGGATTACCTGAGCCCAGCAGGTCGAGGATGAGCATGCCACTGCATTCCAGTCTGGGTGACAGTGAGACTCCAACTGAAAAAAAAAAATCTTATTATGTTGTTTATGTATCCAGTCAATTCTAACAATAGTTTACAGGGGAGATTTTGGTTGATGTGCAGTCTCATTTACAAGCTATTGTAAACAAGAACTCTTCAAATACTTAACTATATATTTAATTGCTTTTTAGAAACTTCCATTGAATAACTAACAAACAAAATATTCTCCAGTTAAACAATGATGTTCAATTCCTAAACATTGGCCAAATTCCTTATATCTTTTAAACTAAAAAATCATAAGTCTAAGTTAAAATACTCAATTTAGGCATTGTAAATCCGTGTACCTTTCTAGGTAGGTTTAGTCACCTGTGGGTCAGTCACTGACTGGGACCCAGGTCTGGAGCTAAAGGTAGGCACAAGGTGACTTTTTTATGACAATAAGGGACAAGTTGTTTGTTTTTTTTTTAAAGCAAGATTTATTGAGAGGACAGAAAAGCTCCCACAGTGGGAGGGGACCTGAAGGGGTTCCCCGTCTCTGGGGTCGAATCCTGGTGCTTATATAGCCCTAAATCCAAGCCAACTGGCTAGCACTAGCTGTGAGCTGTTGTTGTTCTGATTGGTCAGTATTAGGGACCAATTGGCAGGAGGTAGGGGCCTAATGGTGAGTTGAATGGTTGCTTTTTGATCCCAGCAGTGAGAACCTAAGCTCTAGCTTGAGAGGCTGGCAGTAGGGAACTTGTTTACCAATGCTGAGCCTGAGAGGCCAGCTGAAAATTTGCTACATTGTTACCAGAGGACCTTCCTGTCTGTCTGCCAGCCTTTTTCTAGCTATCTCCTGTCTCATTCCCCACTCTGGAGTAGCAACCCTAACTGCCATTAGGAAGTAAGGACCATGACCGGTCTGGCTACTTCCTGCGGATCATGGGTGTCATGTGGGGACAGCAGCCAGGGATCCTCTGGAGGGCGATCTTAAGGTCCTCGGTAGAAAGAAGCTTCCATTTAATGTTCCATCTGCATCACCATTTGGAGTTTGATGGTCTTTAGGTGAGAAGGAAAAGAAGCTTTACAAGAAGGTTAACTATACATGGACCAAACACAAGCAATACAACAAAAGGAGATATTAAGGGGAAAAAAACCATGTCCATATATTGGAAATCCCTAGAGGATAAAAAAGATTATAACCAACTGGGTCCTGAAACTGCCTGTTTTTGTAAAGAGTCAATGATTATATTATTGTTTTATAACCTATAAAGTGTCTTACTTGGGAGAAAGTGTTAATATGGAAACAACAAGTTTCATTTAATAATACGCATGTTTCTCCGCATTCCACCATGAGAATGTTATTTGAATAATTACCCTGTTGAGCCAAGTAGTGGAGGGTGAGAGAGGGTGCTTATAAGAAGCTAGGACTAATTGATCCTAAAAACAGGAATCGAGATAGAGTAGGCATTTTGCTTGTTCCTGTGAGGGAAACTTCTAGGGAAGAAAACAATCCCATAGACGCTCAGGATTAAGAGGTCCTGGACAGAGACATCTAACGGTACAAATCAAGATAAAACAAAGACAGCAAGTATAGTTAGAATCATCAGGAGGAAATCCATAGGCAGTTAGTAGTGGCACTTATCTTTTACCATCTTTAGTTTGATTCTGCATGCTCTTCCAGGTCAGCTGAGGCAATTTCTCCTGGACTCCAGGCTTTCACTTTAGTGTGATGAATCCACAAGTCTATTCCGGTAACGTTAACCTTCCGTCGAGTGCCACGTTCGGGCGACAAAACTGATGTGGATTTTTTGGGTCAGCCTGGGCTTCGAGAGTGTCAGCTCAATGGGTCGGCTAGCCAAGCCTCAGAGAGGGTCGTTGAGGGGCTGGTAAGCCTAGCCCCGGAAGTGTCAGCTCTAATGGGCTGGCAAGCCAAGCCCTGAGAGTGTTGCTGGTTTGGTGGGCTGGCAAGCCTAGCCCCTGGAGTGTCGCAGCTTCGGAGTTTCACCTTCTCCCGGCAGTTCTCCGGGTTTAACCGGCTCCATCACTTGGCAAGCCAGCCTCTGGGGTGCTCGGCTTTTTGGCTCCGATGATCTTCTGCAGCTCATCGGGTTGCAGCTTTTCAGGGTCAAGGTTCTTGTCTCATGCCCAGGAAAAATGAGGGACACAGACAGCCGGAAAGTGAGAAAGCAGGATTTGTTGAGGACAGAAAAGCTCCCACGGCAGGAGGGGACCTGAAGGGGGTTGCCCCAGGGACAAGTTTTATATTCGCCATAAAGTCAATAGGGACTCCAGGAGATGGCCTGGGACCCATATCCCTCAATGTATTACTCGCTACCTGATTCTCAATCCCACACACTAGATGCTCCACAAGTAAATTAGACTCAATCTTATATTCGGTTTTGTTCCTAATCTCCCATCAGGAGGGCCACAGCTCTGACAGAAACTCAGAACACACCTGAGTGGGGTGTGGATGCTTTTATTAATAATAGCAGCTAGCATCTGTAGCATGCTTACTATATGCTAGGTACTGTGAAAGAATTTTAATTTTTAAAAATGTTTTGTAGCGATGGGGTCTTACTATGTTGTCCAGGCTGGTCTCAAACTCCTGACCTCAGGTGATCCCCCTTCCTCAGCCTCCCAAAGTGCTGGGATTGCAGGCGTGAGCCACCCTGCCTATCCCCTGGTCAACATTTTAAATGTATTACTTTATTCAGTCCTCCCGCAAGTACTGGGATTTGGAGTCAGGTTTGTGTGACCTTCTGGCTCTAAGCACTAAACTAACATAATTATTTGCCCGTGTACCTGTTTCTCCCATTAGGCAACAGCTCTTCAGAGGAGGGACAAGGCAGGGACCATGTTAGAGCCATCTTGGTACCTCCAGCAGCTAATATGGATGCCAGACACAGAAGAGGTGCTTGTTTTCCGCTGGCTTATCGAGAAGATGCCGGTAGCTGGGAGGTGGAGGCAAGAGGACTGCCTGATCCCAAAGGTTTGAGACCAGCCTGGACAACTTAGTGAGACCTCATCTTTACAACAAATCAAAAAATTAGTTAGGCATGGTGGTTCACGCCTGTGGTTTCAGCTACTTGGGGGGCTGAGGCAGAAGGATCGCCTCAGTCCAGCAGGTTGAGGCTGTGGTGGCCGTGAGTGTGCCACTGTACTCCAGCCTGGGCACAGAATGAGACTCTGTCTCAGAAAAAAAAGTTGCATGGTCGGGCCCAGTGGCTTAGCTTGTAATACCAGCACTTTAGCAGGCTGAGGCGAGTGAATTGCTTGAGCCTTCGGGTTCGAGACCAGCCCAGACAACTTGGCGAGACCTCATCTCTACAATAAATCAAAAATTAACCAGGCATGGTAGCATGCGCCTATAGTTCCGCCTTCTTGGAAGGCTGAGGTGGAAGGATCACCTGAGTCCAGCAGGTGGACGCTGGGGTGGCTGTGAGCGTGCCACTGCACTCCAGCCTAGACAACTCACTGAGACTCCAAATCAAAAAAAAAAAAAAAGATGCATGTATTGGGAGAGAGAAGATGCACACACACATACACACGTACACACACACACACATACACACACACACACACACACACACCACCTGCCTGCTTCTCCTGCTACTGCTTTTTTCCTTATTTATTTATCTTTAGAGACAGTGTCTCATTCTGTTACCCAAGCTAGAGTGCGGTGGCAGGATCATAGCTCACTGTAACCCTGAACTCCTGGGCTCAGGTGATCCTCCTACCTTGGTAGCTGGGACTATAGACATGTGCCACCACACCTAACTAATTTTTTTTATGTATTGTAGAGATGAGGTCTCTCCAAGTTGCGCAGGCTGGTCTCGAACCCCTGGGCTCTGGCAATCCTCTCACCTCTGCCTCCCAAAGTGCTGAGATTACAGGCCTGATTCACTGTACCCGACTCAAGGCTGTTTTAGATAAGTTTTCTCAGTTGATCCCTACAAGAACTCTGAGAGGTCGACAGGGTAAGTAATTATTCCCAATATACAGGTAAGGACACTCAAGCCCAGCATAAACCCGTGGATAGTGACATCAGGCCCGAACCCAGAGCCCTGGGCTCCAAGGCAGCACCCACTGCCCACCACAGAGCTGAGGCAGAAGCGATCAGGCCACTGGCCGCCACTTATGACCCCTTTAAGGTCAGGCAGAGTGAGGACTCATGAGTCAAAGAAAACCTTGGTTCAAACCAACCAAGCTAGACAGATAGGTGCGAGGGGCCCTCCAAAGGCAAAACAGAGCCTCGGCCCAAAGCAGACTCCAGGAAATGTGGGGCAGATTCCTGACCCTGTGAGGAGATAACCAGTCAAATCCAAAATGTAGGACGTGCTATGGGACAACTGACCCAGTTTCTTAAATGAGTCGACAGCGTTTGGCTAAGGAGTGGGTAGCAGTTCTAAATTAAGACATTAGCACATCCCATGAATAGACCTTGTTTAGATCCTGATTTAAGTAAATCAACTGTAAAAAGACATTATTTTTTGGATGGAGCAATTTAAAAGTGATGCCGAGTAATCAATGATATTAACCCTCAGTTTACCTTCAGGACCTAATGAATTCAATTTTTACTTTTTTGGTATACCTTTTATAATTTATAAGGATTGATAGTTCACAACTTTTATTCTCTCCTAGAGACCTTCCAAAGTATGAAGAAAAAATGTACTTGCTGTTAAAAAAAAAAAGTTGGGCGAGGTGGCTTACTCCTGCAATCCAGCACTTTGGAAAGCAGAGGCAAGAGGATTGCCTGAGCCCAGTGGTTCGAGACCAGCCTTGGCAACGTGGCGAGAGCTCGTCTCGACAATAAATAAATAAATAATTAGCCGGGTGTGGTGGCATATGCCTGTAGTTCCAGCTACTTGGAAGGCTGAGGCGGTAGATCACCTGAGCCCAGGAGGTCAAGGCTGTGGTGGCTGTGAACGTGCCATTGCACTCCAGCCTGGGTGACAGAGTGAGACTCCGACTCAAAAAAAAAAAAAAAAAAATACAGAACAGAGGCCGGATACAGATACTTGTGCCTATAATCCCAGCACTTTGGGAGGCCAAGGAGGGAGAATTGCTTGAACCCAGAAGTTTGAGACCAGTCTGAGCAACACACCAAGACCCTGTCTCTACAAAAAATGTAAAAATTACTCAGGCATGGTGGTGTGCACCCGTAGTCCCAGCTACACAGGAGGCTGAGGTGGGAGGATCAAGAGAGCCCAGGAGCTTGAGGCTGCAGTGAGCTATGACTGTCAATGTACTCCAGACTAAGTAACAGAGCAAGATCCTTTCTCCAAAAAAAATTTAAAAGAAAAGAAAACAGAACAAATCCCATTCAGTCTTACAATTACCACATGGGTTGGTTTAACCCTTTTATAAATCTAAGATATATTGGGGAATTTTTTGGATATAGTTTTTCCTACATCTTACAATATTTTGCTATTTTATCATCTTAAGGATTATTTCATCATTACATATCGAGTATTTGCAGTTACGCTAAAAGAGACTAGCATAAGGAAATGGAAACTGATGGAATTGCCCAAAAAGACAGTACAATTGTGAAATAAATCATCACTGCTGCATCACCCTTCCGTTTCTTTACCACGTTGCCCGGAGTATTGCATCAACTTTCAAGAAGGCATAAAAGGATTCTGGAAGCAGGCTTTTATTTGTTTCACTGCACTGCACTTGAGCATTCAGCATTTTTCATTTTCCACCCAAAACAATAAAGAGAAGAAAACTGACCATGGGAGACAATCACAATTATCAGGCAATTAGAAGTTGGGGAGGAGGGACAGAGCCCCTCTCTAACAGACGCCAATGGTGATGGGGAAATCAGTTAAATGAGAGAAATGTCAGTGGTTTCTCAATCCCGTACTTCCAAGGGCAAAAGGAAAATATATTTGCATCTAGTCAGTCAGCAGAAAAGACCTCACTCAGTATTTTATGATTAAAAACTTGGACCACTGCATTTTTTCGAAAAGGATGTATCAGTATTTTTTCGCCTCAGAAGAAGACAGATATTGGGAGGAAACAGATGCAAAATTTAACAATTAACTCAATTCTAGTGGATGTTTAGATCAAAAGTGAAAATATTTTGTAAAGAAAATGACCATGCTCTCATCAACAAAACCGTGTCAAATATTTCAAAAAGTTCATCCAACTGTCGCCATTTTTTAAAAAGTCAGAGTATCATTTTGTTGCCCAGGCTAGAGTACAGTGGCATGATCACAGCTCATCACAGCCTCAACTTCCTGGGCTCAGGCAGCCCTTCCATCTCAGCTTCCCAAGTAGCTGCGACTACAGGTGTGCACTATCTCACCCAGCTTATATATATCTTTTAAAAAGTATATATATACTTTTCTTTTTTTGTAGAGACAAGGTCTCGCTGTGTTGCCCAGGCTGGTCTCGAACTCCTGGGCTCAAGCAATCCTCCTTCCCAAAGTGCTGGGATTATAGGCATGAGCTACCACATCTGGCCTGTCTCTCAAACTTTTGACTGTGACCCACTATAAGAAATATGTTTTACTACACATGCAAGGGCATTCTCTCTCTCTCTCTCTCTCTCTCTCTCTCTCTCTCTCTCTCTCTCTGGTATCAAAATACTAAATATTTGAAGATAATGACAGTAGAGAGGAGTTTACGTTCAAATGACAGAACTCTCTCACCAGAGGCCAAAGGCTCATGTTTGGCAAACTCTCACCCTGCAGCCTCCATGCTGAGGCTGCTTTTCTGGGGGAAAGGTGTCAGCAGGCTTATCTCCCCTGACGTCAGTGGAAAAAACCGGAAAGCAAGGATCAAGGGTCAGCCTCTATTCTGTGCCCAAGAAGAAAGAATCACCGGCAAAAGCAGCGCATTCTGGGACAGGAGCCCTTGGGTCTTGTGCGAGCACCAGGTTTCCAGCCTCGGTGAGTGGTTTCTCCTCCAGAGACCACCTGCCTCATCTACACAACAACCCCAGCACCACAGCATCCTTAAGTACTGCTTCAGGATTCGGAGAGTTTATAAAGATTGTTCTCCTCTTCACTTGTTCCACAAATATTGATTAAGTTACCCTAAAATGGCCAGGTGGCTCACACCTGTAATCCCAACACTTTAGAAGCCCGAGGTGGAAAGATTACTTGAGCCCAGGAGTTCCAGACCAGCCTAGGCAACATAGCAAGACCTCATCTCTATAAAAAATTTAAAAAATGGTTGGCTCAGCGGCTCAGCCTGTAATCCCAGCACTTTGGGAAGCTGAGGTGAATGGATCGCCTGAGCCTGCGGGCTTGAGACCAGACGGGCAACTTGACGAGACCTCGTCTCTACAATAAATAAAAAATTAGACTGGGCTCAGTGGCTCAGCCTATAATCCCAGCACTTTGGGAGGCTAAGGCAAGTGGATTGCCGGAGCCCGCGGGTTCGAGACAAGCCTGGGCAACTTGGTGGAACCTTGTCTCTACAATCAATCAAAAATTAGCCAGGCATGGTAGCGCACACCTGTAGTTCTGGCTACTTGGAAGGCTGAAGCAGAAGGATTGCTGCAGCCCAGCAGGTCGACACTGGGGTGGCCGTGAGTGTGCCACTGTACTCCAGCCTGGGTGACAGAGTGAGACTCCAAATCAAAAAATAAAAATAAAAAATAGAAAAATAAAAATAAAAAATAGAAAAATAAAAAAAATTAGCTGGGCTTGGTGGTGCATGCCTGTAGTCCCAACTACTCGGGAGGCTGATGCAGAAGGATTGCCAGAGCCCAGGAGGTTGAGGCTGCGGTAGCCATGATTGTGTCACTGCATGCCAGCCTGGGTGATACAGTGGGACTCCAACTCAAAAAAAAAAAGTTACCTCAAAATACCAAACACTGAGCCAGGGGCTAGAGCTTGAAAAGACAAAGAAGTCACAGTCCCAGAAGCCAGAGTTTCAGAGCCCCAGCCCAGGGCAAGGGCCCAGCTATGGCCCAGAAGCACAGGGCTCCCCTCACCCAAAACCACTGTGGAGAAACCCAGCCAGGCTCAAATAAACTCTGTGTGTAGGTCTTTGTGTATGCCTGTGTGTTGGGAACAGGGCATAGACAGGGCACAGAGCCACACATGGTGGCCAAGTCACCTGCGCTTCAGGTAATTGCAGCTCCTGCCCTGGCCACCACGCCCACGGGAGAAGCCTTTTCATGAGCCATGTCATTTGGTTGCCTTTTCCATAAGACCCGCAGAAACTGTAATGCTCAAATTAACACCACTCCAAGAATAAACCTAACAGTGCAGCACAAAGCAGATGTCAAATGTATGAGCTCATGGCCAGATCCCTCCCGTACCCACTCCCTGCCACCCCCCAAGAAGTCACCCGCTGTCCGGGTTGCCAGTTTCATTCAGCAAATACTATTCTTGTAAACAGCTGACCCAGATTCTCGGCTTGAATTAGGACGTTTCCCAGGCAGTTGAGGATGTACAGGGCTGAATTTAAATGTTGCTTAAAAGCATTAAAGCTGGAAGGCAAACTCAGGCTGCTCTTCTGTGGGGATGGGGTGCCTGTACCATCAAAGGCCACAGCCCCTGGGCAGGCAGGACCATTCGGTGCCTCTCTCCCTCGAGCCGAAGGCTGACTCGTGGAACCTCTGCAGAAAGATGTGTTTTAAACTTTAATTGACCTACATTCTTTCCTAGACCTCGTGACCTGATTTTCCATCCTCTCTCCGTGGGGACCTACATGGTAGCAATAGAATCACCTTCCGTTTTAACCCCAGTGCCCAACAAACGGTAGCCTGACCCCCAAAGCCAAAGACACAGAGCAGTAGGGTGTAGGAAGGAACTGACCACAAATGCATCATTTAGGGTCACTGCCCCCCTTGACCTTTCATCTATCACCATGGAGGTGGGGGGAAGGGACAGGACCGGCCAGACATGCCAGGAGAGTGGGGTGGCCATGAGAATGCGCCTCTCTGACCCCCAGCTCCAGAGAGTGTCACCGGCCCAGCGTTCCAACAGCTGAGCTCTGACATCAGTGCTCCCCACAGTCAGCGACCCGGCCGGTAAGGATACTGAGGCAGGCCTGTTCCTGGGAGACAGGGGACTCACCGATGGTCTCGCAGGGCTTTCCCTCAGAATCAGACCTGCAGTGCTGTCCCACGGTCCTCCCCATCCTCTGCAACAGTGTCTTCCCACCCCAAGCATTTCGCATAATAAAATGTTTAAAACCAGCTGCTTCTCAGAGGGTCCAGGTTAATACAGAGACCAGCTGCCAACACCAAGGTCCATGCTGCTGCCACTGGTGGTCCAGGCCTCCCACCTGGCCTCCCACTCCCCACCCCCACAATTTGTCCTCCATATAGGCTAACACTTTGAAAACAGGAGTCAGGACAGGAGCAGTGGCTCACATCTGTAATCCTAGCACTTTGGGAGGCTAAGACAGGAGAATCGTTTGAGCCCAGAAGTTCGAGACCAGCCTGGGTAACATAGCAAGACCTTGCCTCAACAAAAATAAAAAAAATTAGCCAAGTGTGTTGGTGCACGTCTGTTGTTCCAGGTATTCAGGAGGCTGAGGTAGGGGGATTGCCTGAGCCCAGGTGGTTGAGGCTGGGCGCCATGATCATGCCACTGCCCTCCAGCCTGGGCAAGAGAGTAAGACCCTGACTCACAAAACAAAAACAAAAAGATCAAGTCTTGCCCAGACCATGAGCTCGTACCATGTACAGCTAAGATAAGAGGTTCCTAACAAAAACAAAAATAGATTTGTTTTTTAAAGCCTTACGTGTTTGGACAGTGAGTTACTTATGGGTTCAAGAAAAATGTCAGAGTAGAAATACTTATATCTAGTTGGAGTTCTAGATGGAACGTGGCAACGGCTAAGTTTTCTAGAATTGAGAAAAGACAGTAACATCCAGATTCAGAAAGCCTAGCCCTTGCTTTTTGGGAACCGGGCAGACACAAGGCTCTAGGCAGATGTGCCAAACACCTGAGGCCAGTAACCAGAGGACAAGCGGAACCTACCAGTGTGCATTTTACATTCTTAAAGTTAGAGGGAGTGCAGGGGTAGTGAGTAGGAAACTCACGCAGCCAGGAGGTCGGAATGTCTGTTTATACACATCTAATACAAGGAGCCACCCTGCCTGCCCAGCTCTATTCTCTGGAGTGTGTCGCTTTGATATCACAGCTGTTCAGGTTGGTCGGAGACTGTTGGCCACATTTGCCACGAAAAGATAAGCAAGCAGTCCTCACCACAGGCTCACCCATGGTGCACGGAACTCCCAACCCAGAGAGGACCCCGGCCGTGACTGAGAGCAGAATCACCAGCCACTTAAAGGCCTAGCCCAGCAAGTCACTGGATGCAACTTAAGCACACCAGGCCCAGCCCAGCAAGTTACTGGGTGCAACTTAAACACACCAGCATCCTTCTAACCACAGCAATGAAAACAAATAATTGCCCCGATTCTTATGTGCAAAATGAAAAAATGTCTGGCTTTCAAAGGAAATGCTGTACATTATTGCCAAGATGGATGGCTCAAGTCATACTTTCTATTCTGGGCCAGAGCAGGACCTATCACAAGGCTTAGCGTGATGTGAAATGAGGAATTTCCTGGGATGTTGTTCATAAAACATGAAAGAACTTAGCATTTTGCTACATACAGATCCTTCAAATAATTTGTTGATGCTGGGCTCTGTGGTTCACTCCTGTAATTCCAGCACTTTGGGAGACTGAGACAAAAGGATTGCCTGAGCCCAGGGATTCAAGACCAGCCTGGGCAATTTGGCGAGACCCTGACTCTACAATAAATCAAAAAATTAGTCGGGTGTGGTGGCACACGCCTGTAGTTCCAGCTACTTGAAAGGCCGAGGTAGAAGGATCACCTGAGCCCACCGCAGTAGTGTGATTGTGCCACTGTGCTCTGGCCTGGATAACAGAGTGAGACACACTCAAAAAATAAATAAGTAGGCTGGGCGTGGTAGCTCAAGCTTGTAATCCCAGCACTTTGGGAGGCCAAGGTGAGGGGATTGCCTGAGCCCACAGTTTTGAGAACAGACTGGGCAACTTGTCGAGACCTCATCTCTACAAGAAATCAAAAAATTAGCTGGATGTGGTAGTGCGTGCCTGTAGTTCTGGCTACTTGAAAGCTGAGGTGGAGGGATCGCCTGAGCCCAGCCAGTCGACGCTGTGGTGGCCATGAGTGTGCCACTGCACTCCAGCCTGGGCAACGAAGTGAGACTCCAACTGGAATAAATAAACAAACAAATAAATAATAAAAGAATCTGTTGGGTGTTGACCAGCCCTCTCTTTAGAAACATGGAGCTGGCAAAAGCCGCCCCCCTGTGCACTCCCCCACTCCACACCCCTCTTCCCTGACCCAGCACAACTACTGGGCCTGCACTCCCTCTGTTTGTGCCGTGGACAGAGACCGACGCTTTTTCCTGTTGCCTCCTCCTTGGAGTTAATTCCAGCTCAGCCAGTGCAGAGGAGACAATCCTCTGGGGAGGATCACTGGTGCTCCCTTCTCCTCTCACCGGAGCCCCTCAGCCCCTGAGTCCCATGCTGTCAGTTCACCGGTCAAAGATCCCTGCAGACCCCAGGCCCCGTATCCTTCATCTACTTTGTGACGTCTCCTTGGGTTTCAGACCAACATTAAATACACGAATTACGGTGTAGAAAGTGTTTGTGTTAGCAATAACCAGACGCGCCCAGAGACAATCTCACAAGGCATGCATCCTCTGTCCTCCTCCTCCCCAGTTTCCATGGCCTGTATAAGGTCCAGGGTAGCCCTCAGGTACTTGGGGGTCTTCCCATGGACCACAAGGTCCTGGGGGGCGGGAACAGTGAGGGGCTTACCTGGTATTCCCTGGGGCCTGGCCCAGAGCCTTGCCCAAGGCCAACGCGCCGCTCTGCTCAGAGCCCGGGGGCACTCCCTTCTGGGCTCGAGCCATTCCTCTTCCAGTGCCTTGGACCCCTGGGCATGGAGGTCTGATCTCTCACCACTTGAGAGCCTCAGCCTCTCCTGCCTCTGATGCCACTCCCAGGAGCCCATTTCTGCTCCTTCTTGACTCTGAGCCTTCACGTGTGCTGTTCCTTCTGTCTGGAAAGGCCTCCCCAGTTCTTTTCATCTGGCCGCTTTCTGCTCAGAATTTGGGGCTGCACTTAACTGTTGGCTTCCTCAGGGAGGCCTTCCCTGAACCCTGAGCCTGCGGCGCCCCGTGCTCCCCCTCTTGCCACTGGGTCATGCTCATCCCGTCTGCACCATCCATGCTGCTCAGCTACACGAGCCACAAGAGTGAGGACCATGTCTGTCCAGCCCATCACTGTGCCCTGGGTGCCTAGTGCAGGAGGTGGCTAATAAGTAGTGAGGACTGAAGGCTGAGCTTTTTTCTCTTATCCAGAGTCCTAAGAGGCTTGGGGAGTCATGCCTGATAAGGACACATCAGACAGGGCTTGGTTTTGTTTTTTTTGAGTCGGGGTCTCACTCTGTCGCCCAGGCTGGAGTGTAGTGGCACGATCATGGCTCACTGCAGCCTGGACCTCCTGGGCTCAGGTGATCCTTCTGCCTCAGCCTCCTGAGTAGCTAGGACTACAGGCGTGCCACCACACTAATTCTTTGATTTTTTGTAGAGACCAGTTCTTACTATGTTATTCAGTTTGTGTTTTCTCAAACTCCTGGGCTCAGGCAATCCTCCTGAGTTAGCCTCCCAAAGGGCGTGGATTATAGGAATGAGCTATCACACCCAGTCTTGGATGGGGTTTTATTACCCTATAGACTGAAGTTTGTTTTCCAACCTGATTCTGGCATAATGTCACAAAACAAAGAAGAAAATTCAAGTATTTTATGACCCTAGGGACTCCAAGACTCTGGGCACCTTGTGAAACACTTATCCATCTTCTCTGACTCTGCCCCATACAGGGCTTCATCTACATATCAAGAAACTCACAAGTTTTCCCACTCCCTTATCTCAACAAGACAACTCTTCTACTGATTTCCAAAATTCCTTAGATAGGAGCTACAGATTGCCATTCAAAAAAATCCTTGAGTCCACATAATATAATCTGCAAGCCTCCTTTTGAAAATGTCCTGTCTTCATGCCAAACCAATGAAAACCTCACATATTGGCCGGGTGCAGTGGCTCACGCCTATAATCCCAGTACTTTGGGAGGCAGAGGTGAGAGGACCGCCTGAGCCCACAGATTCGAAACCAGCCTGGGCAACTTGGCAAGACCTCATCTCCACAATAAATCAAAAACTTAGCCGGGTATGGTGGCGTGTGCCTGTCATTTCAGCTACTTGAAAGGCTGAGGAGGAAGGATCGCTTGAGCCCAGCAGGTTGAGGCTGCAGTGGCCATGCACTCCAACCTGGGTGACAGTGAGACTCCAACTCAAAAAAAAAGGAGGGCAGAGAGCCCCCTGCGAGTCCTCAGGGAATGACAGGTGATAAACAGGCTTTCTGTGCTAAAGGGCCAGGTCTCTAAAAGCCACGATTCTGTTGTTCAGGCTGGAGGGTTGGTGGTGTTTGTGTTTTCAAAAGGAATAGCAGAAAACTATCAGGCAGGTATGAGGGGTCCTAAAGCCAATCAATAAACAAATACCAAAAATAGGACTCAACAGTGGGGAGGGATGGCAGGAGGGATCCCAATGAAGAGAATGGGGACATCTTTTTGTGCTCCAGAGGTTTAAAAAGCAAAATGGCAGGTGTAGTGGCTCACACCTATAAACTCAGTACGATGGAGGCCAAAGCAGGAGGATGGCTTGAGGTCAAGACCAGCCTGGGCACCATAGCAAGACCCTGTCTCAACAACAACAACAAAAAACAAAAACAAACAAACAAAAAAACAAAGCAGTCCAGGTGTAGGAGGTGGAGAACATGGCCCAACTCCTGAGGGTGTCCTGACCCAGTGGGGAACCGCCCTGAGAAGTCCAGCTGGGATGACAGAGCAAACACACGCAACCAGGGTGTTTTTCAGCTCCCGGAGCCACAGACATTGACAGTCCCTGTTGCTCCCCTGCCCCAGGGTCATGTGCTGCAAGACGAGCCTCTGTTCTGTAGACCCACTCTGGACAAGTGCAGTGATGTTGTGAACACACACCCATCGAAGCAAAACAGGAAGGCAAGGCCATCTGGCAGAACAATCGTTCACCGGGGCTCTCAGCAGCACCCTCCCCCAAACCCGGTGCTGGCCAACCTCCGGGCTCTGACACCCTCACTACCTTCCCCAAGCTACTCTAGAGATGGCTGCCCTGCAAATCTCCCCAAAGTCAGACCATAACCAGCTAAATGATGGGTTCCTTCTGCACTTTGGGCACTCTGCCAAGGGCTTTCTATGACTTGCTGACCTGACACCCAATCCAGCCTACCCAGGTGGGTACTGCCCCATCTTACTGCTAAGAAACACAGGACAAGAGAGATTAAGTAACGTTCTGGGGGTCACCCATCTATGAAGCAGGAGAGCAGAATTAACACCCCAATCTCTCCTCATAGCCTTCCAGGGCTCCACCATGCCCACAAACTAAATCCAGGTCTCACCTCTCTTCCCAGCTCTGTACCAGCACCACCCCTGCCTGCCTGCCCTCCCTCCTTTGCTAAGGCCAGGCATAGCGGCTCATGCCTATAATCCCAGACTAGCCTGGGCAACTTGGCAAGACCTCATCTCTACAATAAAAAATTTTAAAAAATTAGACAAGTGCGGTGGTGTGTGCCTGTAGTTCCAGCTACTTGGAAGGCTGAGGCGGAAGGATCGCCGGAGCCCAACAGGTCGAGGCTGCTGTGGCCGGGAGCATGACACTGCAATCCAGCCTGGGGGACAGAGTGAGACTCCAACTCAAAAAAAAAAATGGCTGCATAGAACATGCAACACCAAGAATGAACACTAATGTAACATGGACTCTGGGTGATCATGGTGTGCCAGTGTTGGTTCATGGGTTGTAACAAATGAACCACTCAGTGGGGAAAGATATTGATAATGGGGGAGGCTATGTATGTGCCCACCTCTGAATTTTCCTATAAACCTAAAACTTCTCTTTTAAAAAAGTGTAAAAAATGCTCCTCTGAACCCACTAAACTGATTGTACCCTTTGACTACTCCCTGTAGTGTGGACATGTCCTATGGTCATCATTTTGGCCCAGTTTTTTTAAATTCCACTTTTTTCCTATTCATTTTTGTTTTTATTCCACTTTATGTTAGACCAAGTCATTTAGGTAAAACTCATGTCCCTGCCCAGGGTGACTGGCGGTTCCACTTTGCTTGGTATGAGGCGGTTCCCAGGTGGAGGGACTTCTGGTGCTAAAGCAGGAACATCCCAAGCAAACCAGGAAGAGCACTGCCATCAGAGTGGATGTTCTGTTAGTAACATAGACTCCAACAGTCAACACCTTAGAAGAGCTTTGCTTAGGACCTGCTCCCTGGCAGGTGCTGAAGAAATGCGGGCACTGCTGTGTGGCTGTCACTCATGTAGACAGCCCCCGCGGGCTTTACTGTGGGGAGGTTCTCCGTAAACACTTTCTGGGTTGCATTGGGCTGGGACTGTCTCGAATTCCATTCCTAAACATGTATGGGTCTCCTTGGCTATTCATCAGGGACTTAAGGCTGAAGGGCTACATGGCACCCCTGTGCATGGGCAGGAGGCAGCAGGCATAGGAGTTAGATCCACTGAACTGGTTCACGCCTGTCTCGTGATGCCTGGCTATCCCAGCAATGTTAGCTGACGTGGAAGCTTCTGGCACTCACTCCTGCCATCTCTTTTTTTTGAGTCAGAGTCTCTCTTTGTCATACAGGCTGGAGTGTAGTAGCATGCTCAGGGCTACCGCAGCCTCAACTTGCTGGGCTCAGGTGATTCTTCCGCATCTGCCTTCTAAGTAGCTGGAAATACAGGTGTGCATCACTACACCTGGCTAACTTTTTATTGTAGAGACAAGGTCTCGCCAAGTTGCTCAGGCCATCCTCTTGCTTCAAGCCTCCCAAAGTACTGGGATTACAGGCGTGAGCCACCCTACCTGGCTCAGTCCCAACTTGTGTGCACGCCTCTAGAACCTCACTTGATAGCACTGTGACCCCCTTGGGTGAGACCAGTCACAGCCATATAGCCTCCACTGTCCAGGGAGGAGCTGTAGGAGTTAAAAAGGGAAAGACGTCGTTTTGAGGGAGCAGAAAAGCTGCAGGGCTCCCCCAAGCAGTGCCTTAAAGGTCTGTCATTCCGAATAAAAAGGCATTTGGAAACAGTGTGGCCAAGCACAACACACCAGCAGGGGCCATGTTCATCCCAGACCTGCCAGTTCGTCGTGCCCCTGGGTTACAGTTCTACTAAAATAATCTAAATGATCATAGTAGATGTTAATACCCCAAGAGCCAAAGAAGGAAAATCTGTCTTTCTCAAGACATATTAATTCCCATAGAAAGCCAACAGAATCAGAGCTACAATAACATTCACAAATAAACTCCTTTGGCATTTTCATCCAAAGAACCAAATAAAAATACTGTCATTGCAATTTTAAAAGGCTTGCAGGCACGTAGTATGTATATCAAGATTTCTGCCACACATTGAGTATTGGGTTTTGTTGGGAAGCAACAGCTATTATTAAAATAGAAAAGTACCAGAGGCTGACTTGATCTGGGTGGTAAGATGAATTAAACAAATTTAATCTTTTTTTTTTTTTTTGAGTCAGAGTCTCAGTCTGTTGCCCAGGCTGGAAGGCAGTGGCACACTCAGGGCCACTGCAGCCTCAACCTGTTGGGCTCAGATGATCCTTCCACCTCAGTCTTTCAAGTAGCTGACATTACAGGTGCATGCCACCATGCCCAGCTAATTTTTCTTGATTTTTTGTAGAGATGAGGACTCACCAAGTTGCCCAGGTTGGTCTCGAACCCTTAGGCTCAGGCAATTCTTTCCCCTTGGCCTCCCAAAGTTCTGGAATCATAGGCATGAGAAACTTCACCCAGCCCTATCTACGTTTTAAAAAAAGATTCAAATTCAAAGGTGGAAGGATATGTAATCTTAAGAAAAAAAGAAAAAAAAAGGCTGGGCTCTGTGGCTCAGCCTATAATCCCAGCACTTTGAGAGGCCAAGGCAAGTGGATTGCCTGAGCCCATGGGCTCAAGACCAGCACGGGCAACTTGGCGAGACCTCGTCTCTACAATAAATAAAAAATTAGCCAGGTGTGGTAGTGTACACCTGTAATTCTGGCTACTTGGAAGGCTGAGGCAGAAGGATCACCGGAGCCCAGCAGGTCAACGCTAGGGTGGATGTGAGTGTGCCACTGCACTCCAGCCTGGATTTCAGAGTGAGACTCCAACTCAAAAAAAATAAAATAAAATAAAGAGCTTCTAGCTAGCAGTGAGGTAGAAGAGAGCCCTGAAATCCTTGTCTAAGACCTAGATTCTAGACCAGGTGCTGTGGCTCATGCTTGAAAAACTAGCATTTTGGGAGGTTGAGGCAGGAGGTTGATACCAGCCTGGGCAACAGAATGAGATCCCCATCGCTACAAAAAATAAGCAAAGTAGCCAGGAGTGTTGGCATACACCTATAGTATCAGCTGTTAGGGAGGCTGAGACAGGAGAATCACTTGAGCCAAGGAAGTCAAGGCTGCCCTGAACCAAGATTGCACTGCATCCCAGCTTAGGCAACAGAATGGAAGACCCAGTCTCAAAAAAAAAGGGCCTAGATTCTAGACCAGCTCTTTTTAAAGCAGTGCATGTCTTAGTTTCTCTTCTGAAAAGTGGAGGTTGGGACTAAAAGATCTCTCATTTCCCTTTCAGATCAGAGTCTCTCACTCTATAGCAAAAATTGCAAACTGGTGGCCCACTGGTCAGGCATAGACTCTTAATGTTTTGTTTGGCCTGCAGGGAGTTTAATTTGTTTTGTTTCATTTTTTTCCTAATTGAATGTAAATGCCTTTAAACTGGAGCTCTCCAGTTTGCCACAGTCCCCACCATTCCTTATTGCTTCACCCCAGTCTGCTTTAGTATTTGCTATCATCTGCCTGGCCCCTGAAAGACTTGAAAGCTGCTGTTCTGTGGGGCTGAGATTTCCAGCGTTGCACTTGCCTTCATTACCATCTAAACCCTGAGATCACTGAGAGGTGATCTCAATTTACTTTGGTTTCTACTTGTGTTGCTGAGTAAATTTCATGACTCAAAAATATTTGAGGGGGCCGGGCTTGGTAGCTCAGCCTGTAATCCCAGCACTTTGGGGGCCAAGGCGAGTGGATTGCCTGAGCCCATGGGTTCGAGACCAGCCCAGGCAACTTGGCGAGACCTCATCTCTACAATTAAAAAAAAAAATTAGCTGGGCGTGGAAGTGCGTGCCTGTATTTCCGGCTACTTGGAGGACTGAGGAGGAAGGATCGCCAGTGCCCAGCGGGTGGATGCTGGGATGTCCGTGAGTGTGCCATTGCACTCCAGCCTGGACGACAGAGTGAAACTCCAACTAAAAAAAAAAAAAAATTTGAGGGGTAACCATAGAGTATTATTATCATTCCTACTGCACAGGATAATAGCTCAAAATACTAAAATGACTTGTTCAAAGTCACAGAGTTAGAAAGTCAGAGAGTTATAATTATTTCCATTTGCCAAGGAAATTCATTTTTATTTATTTATTTGCTTTTTATCTATTTATTGAGACAGGGTTTCACTCTGTTGCCCAGGCTGGAGTGCAGTGGCATGATCATGGCTCACTGCAGCTTCGAATTTCTGGGCTCTGGTGATCCTCCTGCCTGAGTCTCCTGAGTAACTGGGACTATAGGCATGCACCACTGCACTCAGCTAATTTTTCTGTTTTTTGTTGAGACAAGGTCTCACTTGTTGACCAGTCTGTCCTCAAACTCCTGGACTCAAGCAATCCTCCTGCCTCAGCCTTCTAAAGTGCTGGAATTACAGGCATGAGCCACCACACCCAGCTTGCCAAGGAAAGTTTTAATTTGAAAAATCTATCCAGGTGCAATGCCTTATGTCTGTCATTCCAGCTACTCTACCTGGGAGACTGAGGCAGAAGGATCACCTGAGCCCTGGAGGTTGAGGTTGCAGTGAGTTGTGATCATGGCACTAAACTTTAGCCTGGGCAAAAGAGTAAGATTCTGATTTTAAAATAAAAATTTTAAAAAATCTAGAAAGATACAAACAGAAAACAAATTTCATATAATTATATATGTGATTATTAGTAATATATGATGTACATTATATTCAATTGCAGAGATGTGAACTTTTATATATTCATTATCCTTTTATATATATTTGTTACCTGCTTTTTTTTTTCTTTTTTTAGAGATGGAGGTCTTGCTATGTTGCCCAGGCTGGAATGCAGTGATTATTCACAGGTGCGATTACAATGCACTATAGCTTCAAACTCCTGGGTTCAAGTGATTCTCCTGCCTCAGCCTCCCAAGTAGTTGGGACTACAAGCATGCATCACTGTACTTAGCTTTTCTTTTGTATATGTTTGAAAATAATCAGGGCTGGGCTGGGTGGCTCATTCTGTAATCCTGCGCTTTGGGAGGCCGAGGCGAGTGAATTGCCTGAGCCCGCGGGTTTGTGACCCGCCTGGGCAACTTGGCAAGACCTCATCTCTACAATAAATCAAAAAAAATTAACCGGGTGTGGTAGCACGCGCCTGTAGTTCCAGCCACTCAGAAGGCTGAGGCGGAAGGATCGCCGGAGCCCAGCAGGTCGAGGCTGCGGTGGCGGGAGCGGCCACTGCACTCCAGTCTGGGCGGCTGAGTGAAACTCCAACTCCAAAAAAAAAAAAAAGAAAATAATCAGTCATTTAGGCTATTATTGTAGCATATTGTTTTTTATCATGCTAAAATTATATATATATGTATATAGATATTATTCTATTTTAAGTGTACGGTTCAGTGGCATTGAGTATATTTACATTTTTGTGCAACTATCACTACCATCCATCTCCAGAGCTTTTTTTATCCTGTGAAGCTGAAACTCTGAAGCACTGAATCACAACCCCCCACTAATGCCTCCCTCCAGCCCTGGCAACCACCCATCTATTTTCTGTCTCTATGAATTTGCCTATACCAGATACCTCATCAATGTGGAATCCCACAGTATTTGTCCTTTTGTGCCTGGCTTATTTCCCTTAGCATAATGTATGAACCTTGAAAACATTATGCTAACTGAAATAGGCCAGGCATGGCTTTAAATTCTCACTGTGATTTTAAGGCAGCAAAGGTGTGGGTTAAAAATATCCATGAACTTTGCAAATGCCTAGCAAGAGAGCAGGGAATGTGAGTGACCTAGCTGGGAAGACTACCTTCTGCATGAAATACCCAAACATACAAGCAGCCTTTATGAGAGAAACTAAAAAAAGGAGTTCTGAGCACAGGCTCCTGGCACATAAACCTCAGAATAGCTGAGCCTTACTTACCAAGTATAACCGCACAAAATGTCACGCCGGGAATATTGAGTGTGGGAGTTCATCGCCCAAGGGGGAAAAAAAAACCTCTCCCCTAATTTAAGGAAACTCAAAATGAATCTATTTCTTCATTAAAAATTCTACATTGCAACAGTCCCATCTGGTGCTGACTATATTTACTTAGATAAATCAGTACCACAAAATAAAGGTTATTTAGAGCACGGTGTTATGGTTTCTGGATGGTTCGTCCATCTACTAGACAACATGACAGAGACCCAGGAAATCGACCCTGAATATGGGCATAATCTTGCTTAAATGTGAGTTTAGAAACATCACCTACCAGGCCAAGAAAATAAGATAATCATATAAATGATATATATATATCATATATATATGTATATATATACCTATATATGTATTTTTTTAGTTGGGATTTCATTCTGTTGCCCAGGCTGGAGTGCAGCGGCACCATCTCAGCTCACTGTAGCCTCAACCTCCTGTGCTAAGGCACTGCTCCCACTTCAGCCTCCCATGTAGCTAGGACTACAGGCACGCTACCACACCCGGTTAATTTTTTAAATTTTTGTAGAGACTAGGTCTTACTATGTTACCTAGGCTGGTTTTGAATTCCTGGACTCAGCAGTCCTCTTCCTTGGCCTCCCAAAGTGTTGGGATTACAGGCATGAGCCACCATGCCTGGCCAGATAATCATATTTTTATACACCTGAAGCCCCTGTAGTCGCCTGGAAAGTTGGCCGAGCAGCAGGACAGCCTGTTCTACTCCACAGGGGATTACAGAAGAGCTGAGGACTCTGTTTCACGAGTATGACCAAGATAGAAATTCGTTTCCTGCTGTACGCCTCCCAATACCCAGTCTGATGGGAAAGAGAACGCAGCTCATCGAGACTTGCCCAGACACCTGGCAGATCTGCTCCATCTCCTTCTTGCCCTGCCGCCTGCCCACATTCATACACCAGCTCTGCTCTCCCAGGGATCTTGGCCAAGCGCCAAGCTGCGTAACATCTCTGTGCCTCAGTTTCCTCACCTGGAAAATAAAGTAGCATCAGACTCTTCCTTGCAAGACTGTGGAGGAGGTTCAGTGGGTGAATGTACACGCAGCGCTGAGGTCACTGAACAAGAGCTGCCACCAAGACGCTAGCTGACACCCCAGGAGTCTTGTCTTCCAAGGCAGAGGATGAGCAAGGGCTATGTGTCAGATTCTGTGTAATTCGGGGTTTTTAAATTTTTTTTATTTTTTGTTTGTGTTTGTGTTTTGTTGAGTCGGAGTCTCATTCTATCACCTAGGTTGGAGTGCAGTGGCATGATCACGGCTCACCGCAGCCTTGATGTCCTGGGCTCAGGTGAGCCTTCTGCCTCAGCTTCCTGGGACTACAGGCGCACTCCACCATGCCTGGCTACTTTTTTATTCTTTGTAGAGACGAGATCTCACTATGTTGCCTAGACTGGTCTCAAACTGGGCTCAAGCAATCCTTTCATTTCAGCCTCCCTAAGTGCTAGGATTAAGGACTTGGGCCACCACACCTGGCCAAGGTTTTTTAAAATGGCTGTTGTGAGTTGATCTGTGTCCCCAAAACATTATGTTCAAGTCCTAACCCCAGGTACCTGTGAATGAGGCCTTATTTGGAAACAGGGTTATTGGAAACATAATTGAGTTAAGATGAGGTCATGCTGGAGTAGGGCAGGCTCTTGATCCCATATCGCTGGGATTAATCTTTTAGAAGAGACACAGAGACAGACACACACTGAGAGAACACCCTATGAAGACACAGACACACAAAGGGAAGAAAACCAAGCGATGACAGAGGCAGAGACTGGAGCTTTGTGGCTGCAAGCCAAGGAATGCCAGAGATCACTGGCAACCACCAGAAGCCAGGAGAGGGAGCACAGCCTTGCCGACACCAGGATGCTGGGTTTCTGGCCTCTGGAATTGTGAGAAAATAAACTGCTGTTTTAAGCCACACAGTGTGTGGTGCTTTTTTACAGCAGCCCTAGGAAATTAATACAATGTCTTAATGTTTCAAGTCTCTAGGGCTGGCATGTGGTATATACCCTGTTGAAAGAATGAATGAAGAAATGGGTGAGTGAAGATGAACACAGAGGTGAAGCAAACAACGGTGAGTGAGTGAGGGGCAGGTGTATGGGTACACGTGCATACCTGCATGGGAGGTGGGGGTGCAGAGCACATGTACACCTGGACAGGGCGGGGGGCGGGGGGGGACAGTGGTTCATATCTGTGAGCACTCAGGCCCTGTCTTGGCTCTGAATGGTCAGCTGAGACTCGACTCCTGGAAGACCTACCACGTAGGAATGTGTCCCAGAGCATGAGGCCTTCCGATCTCCCAAGGGCCCCATTAGCACCTACCTCTAATGTCTGGCACAGCCCTGGGCAGGATAACAGTGGCCAACTGATAAAAATCAGTGGCATCGAGAAAAACGTATCCTCACAGGTTGGAAGACAGCATGCCCCAGCGGACCTTCCCAGGCATGCAGAAGTCCTGTCTTAGCTACCGGGGTTAGGCCTCGGACCCTGCCTTCCCTCCATCCTGACTGAAAGAAGAACACTGGAATAATTGAAATCTGACTGAGGGGTCAAAGCACTGAGTGAGATGATGAGCCCCTCCTTGGGGGAAGAGCCCTGAAGCTGGGAGTCAGGACACCTGACCCCAAAACTGGAGGCGAATCGCCTCTGCGCCTTGGCTTCCTCATCCATGAAAGGAGGACGTGACATGCACACCTGTCACCTTCTAAGGTGTGAAGAGGCAACTGAGAGAGCATGGGTGACATGGCTTTGTCAGCATACTGGAAGTCACTGGCACCATCCTAATTTTAATGGAAATGGTCAAAATAATACCAGTCCCACCACGTCACCACTAGACCTGGGGACCACTCCAACATACCCACGGGGGCAGAGCTTCTGTACTTTTATACTTATTGTGATTCACAGAGAGACTGCCTGAAGCAGGGCCCCTGGACTATCTCAACACAAGGCTATTGAGACTGTGCTGAGGGGGAGAAGGGCATCCTTGTTCCACACCACGGGTCTCCTGGCTTTAAGGCAAAGTGTGGTCCTGGGACCAGTAGTCCCAGCATCCCTGGGAAGTTGCCAGAAATCTGAATTCTCAGTCCCACCTAGACCTACTGACTCAGACACTCTGGGTGACTCAGGGAGCAGCAATCTGTGTTTTAACAAGCCCTCCAGGGTTCTGATGTTCACTGTCACCTGAGAACCACTGCTTTAAGGAAACCAGGCCGCATACCAGGTAGGCAGTATAGGCTTCGTTTAAGAAACCAGAGCCCAGAATGTAGCCTGAGATATGTGTACTCAAAAACTGACCTAGATGACACCTCAACCCAAAGCGTCAGTGACGCAGTGTAGAGAACCTAACCAGACATGCTCCCTAGTGGTGTGGGCCCAGCACTCCGATGACAAGGACCCACTGCCCACGGCTACCTATGACCGGAAGCTAACCCCTGGCATGTGGAGGCTTCCCCTGGGGTGGACAGAGTGTGCCAGATTCACAACTAAAGAGGACAGCATGTAGTGGGGGAGTGAGAAGATGCTTCTCACAAAGGTTCCAGATGGCTGTCAGGAGTAGAACAGGAACGCTAGGGCCTTCCCAGGACCCTGCAGCCTGCAGCTCGGCCCCCTCCCAGCACTTGCGACACTCACACAGTCATTCCCATGGTGCTGTGCACAGGCGGAGGCCTCTTTCACTGCCCTGTAATCATATGAGGAGGGTCTGGTTCAAGGGCTATACACCTTGCTTCCCTGAAGGAAGGACCTGAGGTGAGTGTGGAGTCACTGTCCTGTACTGGGGTGCTGTGTGTGGCTTTGATGTGACTAAGACAAAGCCAGACCAACACCAACAGTAGAACTGCTCTCTAATCCAGCCATGCTCCTGTATCACCTTCTGCATGCAGAATTGGCACCACTGTTCTTTTTCTCTCCAGCAATGGCACAATGCAGGATGGACTCCTTGGGAGGAAGAAGACATCCCATCTGTCTCCTGCAGTCCCTCCTTACCTGGTTACCTCACCTTTTCCTCCGATATCTCCACTTCCTGCCTCTGTCTCCTTTGGAACTGAAGCCTCCAGTTCCTCAGCCAAAGTTCAGATTTCTTCTCCTCAAGCATGAGTCCCCTGCCCCCCACAGTTGCTTGGTCTAATAAAGAAGATGGACATCCTAAGTGAACTAACTCAGGAACAGAAAACCAAAAACCGCCTATTCTCATAAGCGGGAGCTAATTAAGGATCTGCAAAGGCACAGAGAATGGAGTAATGGACATCGGAGACTCAGTGAGAGGAGACTCAGAAGGGAGGAGACTGGTGGGAAGAAGGGGTGGAGGTACAAAAAAACCACCTATCAGGTACAATATGCACAGGTGGGGGTGGTGAGTATGCTTATAGCTCAGACATCACCACTCTGCAATGCATCCATGTAACCAAAAATTATTTGCATCCCTTAAAGCTATTGAAATAAGAAATATATATTTTAAAAAAGACAACAGACAAGTAAACAGGCAACTACAATAAAGTGATGTGAACACCAGAAGTGTAAAGCAGGGCAGGTCACAAAGGCAGGAAGACGTCTGCCCAGAGGGTCAGAGATTTCATGGGAAGGGCAAACTTGGCAGATGTCCACCAAGCGGATGTCAGCCTGCACTTGTTTACACGTGCCCTCCCTGGACAGGAGGTGGACCCTCTGCATTTGTTTACACATGCCCTCTCTGTGATGGAGGTGGACCCGTGTCCTCGCTAACACAGAAGTATTTATTGAAATGGACGCATTAGATGACCATGGTTTAGGACACTAGGCCTCAAGTCTGTTGACACCTTTGTACTTGCCAGATAACCTTTGGCTCCCTTCCCACAGTGTCACGCGTCTGCTCTCTACACATATCTGTGACAGGCCAGTATGGGAAGACAGACGGTGCATGTGCCCCGTGGCTCATCCTCAAGTCGGGGGATAAGAACTCAAGCAACCAACAGTGTACTGCTTTAAAAGCTGAGAGGAGGGCGTTACAGAGGCCAGCCAGCCCTCGGTGAACATTACCTTCATCCTCTTGACGGTCCACAGCACAGAAACACAGGCTCTTGGTCCACACAGAGTTGACCTTGTTCAAGAGGGCTCATGTGTAAATGTGTAAACAACCAGGAGGCCAATTACTCATTTTCCTTTCCAGCAGCTACTCGTGTGTGCCATCCAGAGCATGCATTGAAGTACGTAATTCAGGCACTCATTCATCAAGGATTTCATAAGCACCAAGTGTCCATCATTTAATCATCTGTGAACACCTTATTGGGGGAAATAATGCAGCCAAACGAGGTGGAGACCCAGAGAGGGGAGACAGAATTGTGTAATGAGCTTGGCGTCAAACAAGCTGGAGTTCCAACGCTGTCATTTATTAGACAGGTGACTTTGGGGAAAATTGCTTTACCTTCCTGAGGCTCTTTCATCTGTAAAATGGGCATAGCAACACCGCCTCACATGATTAAAGCATTAAATGGGAGCATATATGTCAGTGATTCATTTTATTTATCAAAGAGATATCTGCTCCCCATGTTTACTGCAACACTATTCACAATAGTCGAGATATGGAATCAATCTATATGTCCATAAATACCATAAACAGACAAATTAATTTTTTTTTTGAGTCAGAGTCTCACTCCATTGCCCAGGCAGGAGTGCAGTGGCACACTCACAGCCACCCCAGCGTCAACCTGCTGGGCTCCGGCTATCCTTCCACCTCAGCCTTCCAAGTAAAGAACTACAGGCATACGTTACCACACACGGCTAATTTTCGATGTATTGTAGAGATGAGGTCTCGCCAAGTTGCCTGGGCTGGTCTCGAACCCGTGGGCTCAGGGAATCCACTTGCCTTGGCCTCCCAAAGTACTGGGGTCACAGGCTGAGCCACCAAGCCTGGCCACGAAATAACTTTTTAAAATTTAGTGACACACACAGGAACACTATTCAGCCATTAAAAAGAATGAAATCAGTCAGGCGCAGTGGCTTATGCCTGTAATCCCACCACTTTGGGAACTTTGGGAGGTGGGACAAGAGGATTGCCTGAGCCCACCGGTTCAAGACCAGCCTGGGCAACATGGTGAAACCTTGTCTCTACAATAAAAAAAAAAAAATTACGCCAGGCTCGGTGGCTCAGCCTGTAATCCCGCGCCTTTGGGAGGCTGAGGTGAGTGGATTGCCTGAGCCCGTGGGTTCGAGACCCGCCTGGGCAAGCAAGACTTCATCTCTACAATAAAAT
>CAUYQG010181230.1:0-13834 GCA_963574415.1 Tarsius wallacei
AGACGCTCACCATCATGCGCGGCTAATTTTTTGATTTATTGTAGATACGTGATCTCACCAAGTTAAGCACGCAGGCTCAGGAAATTCTCTTATCTCTACCTCCCAAAGTGCTGGGATAGCCCTTAGCTACAATGCCTGCCTGGTAACTATGTTTCTTTTGAGGAGGGCAAGACGATTTTCCAAAGTGGTTACACCATTTGATATTCCCACCAACAGTGTATGTGGATTCCAATTTCTTCACATCCTTGCTCACACTTGTTACTATCTTTTTTATTACAGTCATCCTAGAGGGTGTGAAATAGTACCACACTTTGGTTTTGATTTGCATTTCCCTAATGACTAATGATGTTGAACAACTTTTCATGTGCTTATTGGCCATTTGTATATCTCTTCTTTGGAGAAATGCCAACTCAAACCCTTTGTCTAGTTCTAATTTTTTGAAATAAATTATTGAGTTATTTATATTCTGGATACAAGTCCCTTATCAGATATATAATTCACGTATCTTTCCTCCTAAGTGGGCTGTCTTTTTACTTTCTTGATGATATATCACTTGTAGCACAAAAGTTCTTACACTTGATGTAGTCTAATTGATCTACTTTTTCTTTCATTGCTTGTACTTTTGCTATTATATCTAAGAAACAACTGCCTAAGCACAAGATCATCAACATTTACTCCTATGCCTTCTTCTTAAGAGTGTTATGGTGGACGGATGGGAGGGTAGGTAGTTGTCTGCAGGAGGAGCCAGCAGTCGTGTGGCCGGAAAGGCTCCTGACAGATGTTGTCCCTTCTCAGCACTCAGCCCGACCCCAGCCATGGGGTGCTATTACAGCAGCGAGAACAAGGACTCAGACCAGGACAGAGAGGAGCAGAGGCTGCTGCTGGACCCTAGCAGGTCCCCAGCCAAAGACCTCGATGGGGAGCTGAACCCAACTACCACAGCCTGCTTTCCACTTGCACAGATGAGCAAGCTCTGTTCTTCTCCACCCCCGCCAAGACAGTCAGCAACATTATCGATGTGTCTACTGTCCTAGGGCATGGAGCAGCATGAGTACATGAATCGGGCAAGGCAGTACAGCACCCGCCTGGCTGTGCTGAGCCATTGGAAGAAGCTGCCAGTCAGCTCCAGCAAGTGCTGGTCAACATGTTCAACTTGCAGCAGGTCTCCAGGATAGCTGCTTATGCCTACAGTGCACTTTCTCTGTGTGGAAGCAAAAGAGGAGCTGGTTGTACAGTTTGGGATCCCATGAAGAGAGAGGTCCTGGAATAGCACCTCTCCTCTCTTCACCCTGTCTCCACCCTGCCTCCCCTGACCCGCAGCCTCACTGCAGTTTATACAGTACCCTAACCTGCTACAAATCTCAGCAGAGAATGTGGAGGAAGAGGACGAAAAGAGCAATACTAAAAGACTGAACAAGTGAGGATGGTGCAAGGGAGGGTAGAACCATTTGGGACTGGCCTTTGAAGCCCTGGCCAAAGGTGGGGTGAGACCAAAAGGACAGAGCCTGGTATGTCTTCACAGTCATAGGAACATGGAAATACCATTTCCAGAGAGTGATCACCAGGGGACTTAGGGGGAATCCCCTGTCTACTCTTTTCTCTTGGCCTCAAAGTCACTCCTGCCCCTTCTTCCTAACTTGGTGCTCACTGGGGATTGTGACCAGAGTCTAGAATGAGCTTGAATTTGAATGAATTGAGTTTGCATTTCTAGCACTCCGGGTTTTTACATATTTGGTCTTTCTTCTTTTTGTTTTGGTTTGTCACTCTCGATAAAAGAAATATATTTATCTGGAAAAAAAAGAGTGTTATGGTGTTTGCTCTTACATTCAGATCTCTGGTGTATTCTGAGTTAACTTTTGAGTACAGTATAAGTGAAGTTGAAATATCTATCTGCAAAACCTGTAACAGCCTGTAATAACTTGCTTGACATAAGTAACTCCATCTTGTAATGGATCTTCCATCTTAAACCCAAAATGACCCTCTTATATAATTCCATAATCACACTGCACAAGCCCACACCCTTGTTTCCCCCAGTGCTTGGAAACTCTCTAATTGCACATTCTGTAGTTATCTGTACCCTTTTCAACTAACTGTTCTGCCAAGAAAATGTAAATCAAACTGTACAGCTTATGTAATTTTTGCCTTTATATACCTTCTACTCACTCTGTTTGGTGCCGAGAGTTCTTTGGACACTAGTCCACTCTCGGTCACCAGGATCAATAAAGAACTCATAATTCAACCCTCTCTGCGTGTTGGTGTCCTTTCTCGCAATCCGGCTATAACAAAGTAATAATTTTTTAATGAATTAATCATCACTGGAAAATGATGGGGAACCAATTTGTGGTTTTCAAAGATGGCAAGTAGGCCGGGAATGGTGGGTGGCTCACGCCTATAATCCCAGCACTTTTGGAGGTCAAGGTGAGAGGACTGCCTGAGCCCACGGGTTCAAGGCTAGCCTGGGTAACTTGGCGAAATTGCATCTCTACAATAAATAAAAAAATTAGCCAGGCGTGGTGCCATGTGCCTGGAGTTCCAGCTACTTGGAAGGCTGAGGCAGAAGGATTATCTGAGACCAGCAGGTCAAGGCTGCAGTGGCTGTGAGCATGCCACTGCACTCCAGCCTGGGCGACAAAGTAAGACTCCAACTCAAAAAAAAAAAAGGGCAGCCGGGCTCAGTGGTTCAGCCTGTAATCCTGCGCTTTGGGAGGCTGAGGTGAGTGGACTGCCTGAGCCCGCGGGTTCGAGACCCGCAAGGACAACTTGGCAAGACCTCATCTCTACAATAAACCAAAAAAAAAATTAGCCTGGTGTGGTAGCGCGCACCTGTAGTTCCAGCTACTTGGAAGGCTGAGGCGGAAGGATCGCCTGAGCCCAGCAGGTCAAGGCTGCAGTGGCCGTTCCCGGTCTGGGTAACAGAGTGAGACTCCAACTCAAAAAAAAAGGGCAAGTAAAAGGGAAAAAGCAAGCATTTATCCAACTTTTCCTTTACAAATGATACCATGGGCTAGCCAAATAGCTGCTGAGAAGTTACTCTTTAATGAGTTCTACCTCATGAATGAAAGAATTACACTGTGACCATTCTGCATTCTCTAATGCATTCATGAACTTAGGCCAATTATGGCTATAAATGGCTGCTTATATCATAGAGTGATAACTAGCTGGTATATGCATTCTGAGAAAGACTACCACCCCCACTACCAGTCTTTGAGTGGGGAGAAGGGGGTATCCAATCTGAGTGAGATCTTGTGGCCAGATCCAACTCCCAGGAAATACAAAGGAGAGAAAAGCATAATAAGTAAACAGAGATGCATTCAGCAAACTTGGGTAAACTTTATAGGACAAATAACCTGGTTTTTTCAACAGACTGCAAGGGGGAAAATAATAATGGAGAAGAAGCTACATATTAAAAGAAATTTATGGCTGGGCATGGTGGCTCACACCTGTAATCCCAGCACTTTGGAAGGTCAAGGAAGGAAGAGTGATTGAGCCCAGGAGTTTGCAACCAGCCTGGGCAACATAATGAGCGCTTGTCTTTACAAAAAAACAAAATATAGCCAGGCATGGTGGCATACACTTGTAGTCCCAGCTACTGGGGAAATGGAAGGATCATCTGAGTGCAGGAGGTCGAGGCTGCAGTACGCTGTGATAGTGCCACTGCACTAAAGCCTGGGCAATAGAGTGAGAGCTCAACTGAAAAAAAAGAAGAAAGAAATCTGTGCAAATCTTATTTGGATCCTGACTCAAGTAAACAACAACAACAAAAAAGTATGATATGCATGAGACAAATGGAAATTTAACTCTGAATATCTTGAAATATTAATTTTTATTGTATAAAAATGGCATGGTATTGTAGCTAGGTTTTCTTTTTTTTTTTTAGTTGGAGTCTCACTCTGTCACTCAGACTGGAGTGCAGTGGCCGCTCCCGGCCACCGCAGCCTCGACCTGCTGGGCTCCAACGATCCTTCCGCCTCAGCCTTCCAAGTAGCTGGAACTACAGGCGCGCGCTATCACACCCGGCTAAGTTTTTAAATTTATTGTAGAGATGAGATCTCGCCAAGTTGCCCAGGCGGGTCTCAAACCCGCGAGCTCAGGCAATCCACTCACCTCAGCCTCCCAAGGTGCGGGATTATAGGCTGAGCCACTGAGCCCGGCTGTAGCTAGGTTTTTAAAAAGAAGCTCTAAAAACCAGGCACAGTAGCTCACACCTGTAACCTCAGCACAGGGACTCCCCGCTCCCCTTTGACAGACAAGCTTCGATTTCATAATGGATGAAAATCTGTTGTGAAGGCAGCTCCTTTCTGTCCCAGGGTGCAGGTGGGCCAGCAAAGGCTACAATGATGGCAAGCTCGAGGCAGCTATGAGCCTCGTGAGAGGGTCTCTTGAGTATCCAGTACAGAGGGAGGGGAAACGGCAGCTGGTCTTATGGTATAGAATGATGGCCATCCACATACGGGGATAAAGGAACCACTGCACTGACTGCAGCCTCCCCATTCACCCCCTCTTCCACCACCCCAGCCCACACCCACTGGCCCTCCCGCTCCTTCCTGCTTGGTGGGTGGAGCCTCCATACCTGGCTGCATACCAGAAAGGCCCACACAATCAGAACACAGGTTTCTAGAAATGAATCCCATGTCTGACCCTCCAGGACACCCCAAGTTCTCCGAGTCTCTTGCAAAGAGGGCACAGGCCAGAGACACAGCCACAGACAAGGGGCTTGCTCCAAGTGATTAAACTGTCCTCACCAGGGCATGTCCATGGGCTCTGTGAGAGAACAGAAGTCAGAAGTCCTTGTTGCCAGGAAGTCTCTTCACTCTCACAGGCCCTTAGCAGCTGTCCTGCTCCATCTCTCACCACCTCCCCTTGAAGATACGGGGGCCACCTTGCCCCACAGGAACAGAGGCATGTGACAACAGTACAACCTGCCTTCCTCTAGGGAGGGTATGACACATTTGTTGCACAGTTAAGGAACCTGGGTACACCCTGTTCCCACTAACACGTTCACTCTAGAAGCTTTGAAGATGTTTTGGGAAACCATCTCTGCACAAGAGTAAAAGGAAGCCCACACAAGAATAAATTCCAAGATACTAAACTACTTCAAACAGAAAATGAGATTAAGTTACTAAAATAAATCAACATCAATTATACAGCTTTTTCCCTTCTCCTCAAAGAAGGGGGAAAAAACCCACCAACTCATATATATATATACACACACAATGACTGTCCCTGGTTTACAACAATATAAGGACTTTTAGCCTCTTGCTTCCTTTTTCCCCCCCAAAGAGCATCAAGCGCTCATAGCTTCCTGCTTCCAAAAATAAAAGGCTTATTTTGCTTTTCCATCAATCAACATATTTAAATTCTGATATTTCATTTACAGGGCAACGAGACTAGCCCTGTGACAAATATTAGACTCTATTGTGAAGATGATGAGAAATTGAAATTAAAAAAAAATATATCAGATTCCAAAGAAAAACCATGTAAAGGAAAAAATGCCCAGAGCAGACCCTTACTGGCAGTTCTTAGGCTGACTCTGGGGTCAAGCCAACCCAGCTCTGCTGTCCTGAGGCACACCATGGGCTTGTCCCTGACCAGAAGAGTCAGCACAGGGATGAAAAGCAGCTGACAGATCCTAATGAGAAAACCTGAGCGACAGAAGTTCCTGTTTGCTTCATCTTTGTCATGGATAACACTGGTGGTTATGAGGTCTGTCCATAAAGATAGAATTATTGGCTCCAAAATGGTTATTTTTTAATAGGAATGAGTCCAACAGAGCAGGGTTGTGAGCATCTAAGGAGTGCCAGGAGGACTTCCTGAGCTTTGTGCAGCCCCAGGCAGGAGGCGCCCATCCTCATACATAGCTGGACAGGCTGGGGCAGGCTACAAGAAGCAGAAAAGAGGCAGCAGGACTAAACCATTGTAAGAGACAAAGCCTCCTCCTTGATTGCAAGTTTTGATCTTAGCCCCCCAAAGGGGAAGTTTTAAGATTCTCAGAGCATCACCCAAATCCAAGACGAAGTCTTAGTGCCTCAACGACCAAGCCGAGACTGAAGCATAACTGATAGAATCTTAACAAGAACCCGGAGTATGAAAACACAGGGCTGGGAAAACACCCAAAGGGAAAGGCAAGGCCCTGTGAGTGATAGTGGGCACCTCCCAGTGGTACTGTGCACACAGGACATGGGACCAACTCAAAAGAAACAGAAAGGCGTATGGAGTGTTTAATGCCTGTTTCACTGAACTGGACTACTCTCTGCCCAGCTGCAAACTGCAACCTCCACTGCCGTGAGCCAGCTCCACTGTCTGTGGAGACCAGGCTGGAGCCACCACACACTGTGCTCACAGCTTCCCTTTCCACAAGAGAGCAGCTGCAACAATGTGGTCGCTTCTATTAGAATCTTTCTTCCACCAACAACCCCACACTCATGCCCCTCCACACTTGCCTTCAGCACCTTTGTCCCAGTGCTTTCCATGGAGGCCTTTCCCTCAGGTGCCCTAGACCCAAGCAGAAGTCCACGGACCTCTCAGCAATCACGCTCGTCTGTGCACCAGGAATCATTTTCTTTTTTTTTTTAACCTCTGAACTTTTTATTGGCCTCCTGCTTCCCCACCTCAGCGCCTCATAACTTTGGTGTCATTGGTCTCAGACGCCAATTTGCCGTCCACTATCCTGCAGGCGGTAGTCTTCTGGATGATCTGAATGGGGCTGCTGCTGTCCAGGGCATCACTGAGACTGAAGTCTTCCCATCCTTCAGCAGGTGGAGGTATGTGGCGATCTCAGCCTCCAGCACAGCTTGACCTTGATGTTCAGCAGGGCCTCGCACTCCTGGGCCTGGCACTGGCCCTCTGCCCAGGTCTGTGCCAGCTCAGACTCCAGGTGCAGCAGGGCGCCATTGAGTTACTCCATCTGCATAGCATAGAGGGCCTCCCCCTTCCTCAGGCTGTTCTCTAAGCTGGCCTTTAGGTTTCTCATGGAGTCCAGGTCGATCTCCAAGGACTGTGCTGTACGGTCTCAGTTCCATGAGCATCACCTCAGAAGCTCTGATCTCAGCAGACTGCGCGGTGACCACTTTGGTGCCCCTCTAGGTCTTGCCCAGCTCCTCTCGGTTCTTCTGAGCCAACTCATCATACTGGGCCTGGATGTCCACCATGATCTTACTGAGATCCTGAGATTTGGGAGCATCTACCTCCACGGTCAACCCAGAGCCGGCAATCTGGGCTTGTAGGCCTTGTACTTCATCCTCGTGTTCTTCCTCATGAAGAGCAGCTCTTCATCAAGAGCCTCAATCTCTGTCTCCAGCTGCAGCCAGGTGACATTGGTGTCATCAGTGACCTTGTGGAGCCCACTGATGGGCTCTTCTTCCAGGAATGGCAATGGCCTGCTCTGTCTCATACTTGACTCTAAAGTCATCAGCAGCGAGACTAGCATTGTCAATCTGCAGAACAATATGAATATTTTCCACAGAAGTTGCAAAGATCTGAGCCCTCAGGTCCTTGATGGTCTTGAAGTAACACACCCAGTCTTTGATCTGGGGTCCCTTCTTCTCCAGGTGTTCCTGGATTTTGCTCTCCAGTCTCCAGCTCTCGATCTCCAGGCTTATCACACTCTTCAGGTAGGTTGTTCAGCTCTTGTGTGGTCTCCTTCTCATTCTGGATGTCCCCCAGTCTCCCAGCCATCCCTGTGGTCAGGCCCCTGGACCCCCAGCCACCCCAGAAATTGATGGAGCGGGACACAGAGATCCGGGAACTTGAGTGGCCAGCACCTGCATAGATGCAATGGCTGCACTGGTGGGGGGTCAGAGGCTGGGTGGTTGGATGGAGTCCAGGGACCAGTAGTTGGTGGAGAAGGTGGTGAAGCAAGTGGTAAAGCTCATGGTGCCAGTGTAGGAGAGCCAGGCGACAGGATTCACGTTCCAAAGAATCATTTTCAAGGTCACTTATCAATGTATACAACAGCCTTCAGCTTCCCCCAGACCTCATCCTAAAGGCTTTGTCTTCTTTCTTACCCAACACTTCAAAACAGTCTTCAAAAGTTAAACTGCCATTCTTTACATCCAATAAGCACCTAGAGGGCATCAAGATGTCTTAGCTGGCTAAGACAGTCCATGTCACATTTCTGGCCCAAGTGGACTTTCAGCAATACCTCCTCAAGTGATGGAGTTGCCACAGTAAAATCCAAGGCTAAAACAGGACTTGGAGGCTTTGTGATTACCAATATGCACTTGACCAGCCGGTAAAATCAGCCCTCACTCATTCTGTGATGTTCTAAAACCTCACTAAAATCAGCATGCCTGGTCCACCACAAGCAGCTGGGTACCCCAGGCAGGAGCCAGGATGGAGAGAGGGCCACTGGGGGGCAGGGACATGCTGCTCTAGACACTATGCACAGAACACAGGAGTCAAGAGCTGACCACACCAATGCCACAACTCATGCATGGGTGACCAGGCACGGATGCGGCACCCAGCATTGCCCAGGAAGAAGACGAAGGAGGATGACCATAGAGGGCAGATGAGAACCTGTGACTTTCTCACTCTGCCCACTACATACTCCCTACGTAAAACCTGCTGGCATGGCAGGGCCTTCCCCAAAGAAAGTTCAAGATCTGTTTTATGACAACAAAGGCATCGATGTACCTCTGTCATTGATGATGAAGACAATACATTGCAACACATTCTCAGAAGCTGCTTCCAATCTTAAGCACAAAGCCAGGCTCTGCTAGAAATAAAACTCACACACCTTGTTTGCTCTCTGGGGATAATACTTTTGCTGTTCCAAAATCTGTGATCTGGATGTGCATATCTTCATTTAACAAAATGTTTTCTGGTTTAAGGTCCCTGTAAAAATAGATTTTTATATTTGAGATGAAATACTTAAAATGTCAACATTATTATATACTCTAAATATTGCTGAAATAAAAATGAACTAATTAATGCTTATAATCTTTTTTTTTTTTTTTTTGAGCTGGAGTCTCACTCTCTTGCCCAGGCTGGAGGGCAGTGGCACGCTCCCAGCCACTGAAGCCTTGACCTGCTGGGCTTAGGCGAGCCTTCCGCCTCAGTCTTCTAAGTAGCTGGTACTACAGGCACGCGCCACCACACCCGGTTATTTATTTATTTATTGTAGAAATGAAGTCTTGCCAAGTTGCCCAAGCTGGTCTTGAATCTGTGGGCTCAGGCAATCCTCTCGCCTCAGCCTCCCAAAGTGTGGGATTATAGGCGTGAGCCACCACACCCAGCAATGTTTATAATCCTTACAGACTGACAACCAAGAATACACATCTAAAGTTCACACTGAACAAATATCAACTGCATACAAGGATATTAAAATTAAATCACTTCATAACTACAGCTATCATTTTAATAAAAAACTTTATTGAGGTCTAAGCTATCATTTTCAACTCAGAAAATGAAGAGCTTATTAACACTTCCAATTTGATTTTATTAGGAAGTCATGCAAAATGAGACCAGAAATAAGTACACACAAAAGCTACAAATGACAAAAGCATTCAAAAGCATTAGTCAAAATGGCTAAAAGAATTGTTATCTTAGCAGGAAAGACACATTTGATCTGATCTTTTATTTTTATTTATTTATTTATTTTTTTGAGTTGGAGTCTCACTCTCTTGCCCAGGCTGGAGGGCAATGGCATGCTCCCGGCCACTGCAGCCTCGACCTGCTGGGCTCTGGCAATCCTTCACCTCAGCATTCCAAGAAGCCAGAACTACAGGCGCACACTACCATGTCTGGCTATTTTTTATTTATTGTAGAGACAATGTCTCGCCAAGTCGGTGGGCTGGTCTTGAACCCACAGGCTCAGACAATCTACTTGCCTCGGCCTCTCAAGATGCTGGGATTATAGGCTGAGCCACCGAGCCTGGCCTTGATCTCATCTTTACAGGCAAGTCTCTCATCATCAGGGGTCTGGGACACTGGCCTCATCTTGGCTTTGGAGAAGGTGTGGCACCAGCTGGCAACTCAGTCACACCCATCCACAGAGCACTCCACCAGGGTTGACTCCCAAGGGCTGGGATGGTTTGGGCATCAACCAAAGCTTGTGGGCCAAATGGCAATTGACCCTATTAAACTGACCATCCTGAAAACGCCACCCAGGACACCCTCTCAGGTTACCTGTGAATGATGCCCTTGCCGTGCAAGTACTCTAAAGCAGACACAATCTCAGCTGTGTAAAACCGGGTACAGGTCTCATCAAATGAACCGATTTTTCGAATGTATTTAAGTAGTTCTCCGTTTTTGGCATAACTGAGGCCAAAATCTGAATATTGTATAGTTAAGGAAGAGTGTGAAAATCATATTTTACAAACTAACCTTTAAGGCAGTAAGAATTGTGCTAAATTAAATGTCAACTGAAGGTACCTGTGGCCCAAGACAGTCATGTCACCGGGTCTGCCAGGAATTCCAGGCCTCAGTTCCAAGATGAGGCACCAGCGTAGGGATTCTTACCAAGAACACCATCCCAGGAAACAAACAGAGCCTCTCAGCCCAGACTGCTCTTTCTGACAGCATCATCTCCAAAGGGCATCCACGGCCTCGGTGAAGGGGAAATGCTAGAGATAGACACGCAGGCCCTGGCCAAAAGGCGCACACAACTTGTGTACAGGCTTCCACTGCAGAAAGAACAACTTTAGGAGATGGGGGAGAGTGCCACAGCTCCTAGCCCTGAGACCCACTGAACTGCTTCCTATATGGAAAAAGTGACAGTTTGCAAGAGAAAAGTCGATTTATAAACTTCTCAGTTCATTCAGGTTTGTCTGTGAGACACCCATTGGGAAGACATGAAGGCAGCCATCTTCCTCTGCACCACCACACTGTGATGGGCTTTGTGTGTATTCTTTTTCCAAGAGGATTTAAGGACAATAAATGGATCCCACACAACTGTTTCCCCCTGGGAGCACCATACATTTGTGCCCATTCTGAAAATCTCTAGGTACTTCACCCTTACCAGCAGCCTAAGACACAGGGACCCAAGTGCTCACCCGCCCTAAGCAGTGGCTCTTGAGGCCAGGAAGGGTGGCTCCTGCTCAGGGTGCCAGGCTGGTCTATGTTCCATTTAGACTTCTGTTTGCCAAGGCAATGTGGTCTCCCACCAAGGAAGGAGCCTGATGCTTCAGGGCAGTGAGGACAAACCCAGAAGGGAAAGGACCAGCAACCAAACCTACCCAGACCTGCCCCTGTCCAGCCCATCACTGACTACCCAAACCCTCCCAACTCAGACAATGTTTAATGGGAACCTAGAACAAAAAACAGACCTCTCTTTACTTCTGGGAAGCGCAAAGAGTCTCAGTCAGGGTCCCCTAACCTTACCCTGTCCTGTCCCTTCAGCAAAGAAGGCTGATGCCCATGGCCTCTTCACCTAGCAACCCACAGACCAAGAGAGCCTCAATGGCACAGACTGCTGGGGATTCTCCAGCCCAGGCCAGAGCTCAGCGTCAGCTGAATGAGCACCCCACCCCAAACTGGCCATAGAACCTCACCCGGAGAAATGCCACCTCCCAGGAGCCCAGGTGTGAGGCTCAGCCACAACCTTCATCATGCTTACAAGATAGGCTCCCTCGCTGCACATCTGGGGAGCAGCAGGGCTTGCTCCCTGTTACCTCAACCTGGCATGGGGATTGCGTCTAGATCCACCCACCTGTCTCCAGGCTGCTGTGGGGTGTCCCCAGGTTCTGCCAGTCTCACAGGAAATTACGGCTAAAGGGAAGATGGTGTGCATATCTGGGCATTTCTTCAAGCTTAGAGCTTCATTTTCTTTTTTTTTTTTTCTTTCTTTTGAATTGGAGTCTCATTCTGTCACCCAGGCTGGAGTGCAGTGGCACGCTCACAGCCACCACAGCCTCAACCTGTTGTGCCTCAGCCTTCCAAGCAACTGGAATTACAGGTGTGTGCCCCCATACCCAGCTAATTTTTTGATTTATTGTAGAGAAGAGGTCTTGCCACGTTGCCTAGGCTGGTCTCGAACCTGTGGGTTCAGGCACTCCTCTTGCCTCTGCCTCCCAAAGTGCTGGGATTACAGTGAGCCACCAAACCCAGCTGTTTTCTTTAGTTTCTCAATATAACATACATCCAGGATTACAAGTAGGGTAGAAGTCCCAGGCCTCGTTCCTGTGGTGGTGAGTAAGGCTTCACAATCTTCTGGGGCTTTGGAATGTGTATTAATCATCAAGGGTAACATGTACCCACTGGACGAAGACCCAGAGTCCCTTTTCCACCTGTACTGCTCTGGCCCATCCCATCTGAAAATCAGACAGCAAGACCACCCTCATCTGGACTCTGAGCTCCTGATCCCACCACCCATGCCCCTGGAGAAGATGAAGACAAGTGTGTGCAATTCAGATGGAGCCTCACAATCAACAGCATCACCTCCAGAGTCATGCAGGGAGCCCGGGCTCTGGGCTCTGGAAGTCTGGCAGTCAGAGAAACCACCATGGGCTCAAAGAGGGGTGCAGTCACAAAGGGTCCCAGAGGGCACGAGAGGGCTCGTGAGGCAGCCTCGGAGTTGAGACAGAGCAGACAAGAATAAGCCATTAAGGGCTGCTGCAGGTCACACTAGTAGGAAGGTGGGGAAAGGCGATGCTGGAGGACAGCAGGCCCGGCCTGGAGGCAAATATTCTGTAAGATCCTCAATAAACCAACAACAAAGCCTTCCTAGGCCACACGCCTGCCAACTATGGTCCACTCCACTGTTTCTGTCTCAGCACAACCACTGGGAGAGCTGGCTTTCAGCGCTGTCTCCACTTCCTCACCTCTCACGCCTTCTGAACTTTCCTCCTAGGAAACTGCCTGTCCACCATAAAAATCTGCACGAGGGCAAACCTGCTGATCAGGCTCTGTGTGCTTGACCACTCCCCAGCACCTGGCCAAGTAGCCGGTGCCCTCCCACCAGAAACCATTTGATCCCGTAGCCCTAGTATCTTGACTCACTGGCAACACCCTGTGATGGTCACTGTGTCGCGGTGTCTTTAGCGGGACCCTTCTTGTGCGAACCTCTGCACGTGGTGGCACCCAGGCTCCATCCACAGATGAGCCATTCTCTGGGTGGCCAGCTAGCTCCCTGAGAAATTCTGGGCCCGAGTGTCCCTGACTTCTCTGGAGTTCTGCTGGCAGCAGCCGACAGCCCACTCGGCCTCGGATGGCAGCATCAGCAGGCACGTGAAATGCCAACCCAGCATCCGCCCCCAGCCCAGCCTTTCCCGGCTCAGTAACAGGTACTGCCAAACATCAGGCTGTGAGGGTCGACTCCTAGGAGCTGCCTTGATTCCATTCTTTCGCCCAGCCTGTTTACAAGAGCCTCCCTACCACTACTCCAGCCCCTGCTCTACAGCCTGGACCACGAACAGCCAGAGCCAGAGCGAATCCCATGCTTCCCACCACAAACAGAAGAAAGCTCCGAATCGGCCAGGCTGCCATGGCTCCAGGAGTCAGACCACAACCAGCCTTTTCATGTTCTGGCCTTGGAGCCACATACTGGCTGTGCTTCAGGCTCTGATGTTCCTGCCCTCGTGTGTCTAGCTTTCTGGACGGAACATCGTCTCCTCAGACCACCAAGTTCAACAAGCCCCACACTTCAGTCGATCCTTACACAGCATTATACTTTTGGAAGCACATCCTGCTACCTGGAAATCTATGGCATCTGCTAATATTCTGTGCACATCCCACCCTGTGCTCAGCAAGTACTTCTAAGTAAACAAAAGAATAAACGAACTTTGCTGGTGGCAGATGAAGGAGCCAGAAGATGGGAGGAGGACGGAGAAAGGTTTTTTTTTTTTTTTATCATTTTCAATTGTTAGTAACTCACTTCTTTCTCACCTTAAGTTAAAAT
>CAUYQG010181232.1:0-16274 GCA_963574415.1 Tarsius wallacei
TCTGTTCCTTAAGGTAGATACCTAGTAGTGGCATTGCTGGATCAAATGGTAGATCTACTTTTAGTTATTTGAGTAATTGCCATACTGCTTTCCATAAAGGCTATACTAATTTACATTCCTACCAACAGTGTATAAGTGTTCTCTTTTCTTTACATCCATGTCAGCATCTATTGTTTTTTGATTTTTTAATAATGGCCATTCTGATTGGTATAAGGTGTATCTATCTCATTGTGGTTTTAATTTGCATTTCCCTAATTATGAATGATGTTCGTCATTTTTTTATATGCTGGTTGGCTATGTGTTTGTTTGTTTTTTTTGAGTTGGAGTCTCACTCTGTCGCCCAGACTGGAGTGCAGTGGCTGCTCCCGGCCACCGCAGCCTCGACCTGCTGGGCTCCAGCGATCCTTCCGCCTCAACCTTTCAAGTAGCTGGAACTACAGGCACGCACTATCACGCCCGCCTAACTTTTGATTTATTGTAGAGATGAGGTCCCACCAAGTTGCCCAGGCAGGTCTCGAACCCATGGGCTCAGGCAATCTACTCACCTCAGCCTCCCAAAGTGCGGGATTGCAGGCTGAGCCACCAAGCCCGGCTTATTTGTGTATCTTATTTTGAGCAATGTCTATTCATGTCATTTGCCAACTTTTTAATGGGGTTATTTGCTATTTCTCTTGCTGATTTGTTTGAGTTCTTTGTAGATTCAGGATATAAACCCTTTGTCAGATGTATAGTTTGTGAATATCTTCTTCCATTCTGTACGTTTCCTATTTGCTCTGTTGATTATTTCTTTTGCTGTGCAGAAAGTTTTTAGTTTAATTAAGTCCCACTTATTTATTTTTGTTTTAGTGCATTTGTTTCTGAGATTTTAGCCATAAATTCTTTGCCTAGGCCAATGTCCATTAGAGTTTTTCGTAGGTTTTCTTCTAGGATTGTTATAGTTTCAGTTCTGACTTTTAAGTCTTTAACTCATCTTGAGTTAATTTTTGTATGTGGGGAGAGGTAGGGATCAAGTTTCATTGTTCTGCATGTAGCTATCCAATTTTTCCAGCATTTGTTGAATAGGGTGCCCTTTTCCCAGTGTATGTTTTTGTCTGCTTTGTCAAAGACCAGTTGGTTGTAGGTATTTGAGTTTATTCCTGGATTCTCTATTCTGTTCCATTGATCCACGTATGCTCTTGAAACCAGTACCATGCTGTTTTGGTTACTGCAGCTGTGTAGTATAATTTGAAGTCAGAAAATATGATGCCTCCTGCTGTGTTCTTTTTGCTTAGGATTGTTTTGACTATTCTGGTTCTTTTTTGATTCCACATGAATTTTAGAATTGCTTTTTTAAATTGAAAAATGACGGCCTGGCTCGGTGGCTCAGCCTGTAATCCCAGCACTTTGGGAGGCTGAGGCGAATGGATTGCCTGAGCCTGCAGGTTTGAGACCCACCTGGGCAACTTGGCGAGACCTCGTCTCTACAATAAATAAAAAATTAGCTGGACATGGTAGCGCACGCCTGTAGTTTTGGCTACTTGGAAGGCTGAGGCGGAAGGATCACTGGAGCCAAGCGGGTCAAGGCAGCGGTGGCCGGGAGCGTGCCACTGCTCTCCAGTCTGGGTGACAGAGTGAGACTCCCACTCAAAAAATAAAAATAAAAATAAAAATAAAAATTGAAAGATGACGTTGGTCGTTTGATAGGGGTTGCATTGATCCTGTAGATTATTTTGGGTAATATGGTCGTCTCAATAATATTGATTCTTCCAATCCATGAGCATGGGATGTTTCTCCTTTTTTGTGTCCTCTGCAATTTATTTCATCAGAGTTTTGTAGTTTTCCTCGTAGAGATCTTTCACCTCCTTGGTTACATATATTCCTAGGTATTTTAGCTTTTTAGCTGCTATTGTAAATTGAATTGAATTCTTTTTTTTTTTTTTGTCATAGTCTCACTCTGACACCCAGGTTGGAGTGCAGTGGCATGCTCATGGCCACTGCAGCCTTGACCTGTTGGGCTCAGGTGATCCTTCTGCCTCAGCCTTCCATGTACCTGGAACCACAGGTGTGCGCCACCACACCCGGCAAATTCAATTTTGATCTACTGTAGAGATGAGGTCTTGCCAAGTTGCCCAGGCTGGTCTTGAACCCCTGGGCTCAGGCAACCCTCTCAGCTCTGCCTCCCAAAGTGCTGGGATTACAGGCATGCCCAGCTGGAACTGAATTATTGATTTGATTCTCAGCTCAGTTGCTGTTGATATATGGTAGTGCTACTGGTTTGTGTATATTGATTTTCTATTCTGAAACTTTACTGAATTCATTTATCAAGCCCAGGAGTCTTTTGGAGGTGTCTTTAAGGTTCTCTAGGTATAAGATCATTACATTGGCATACAGAGGTAGTTTGATTTCTTCTTTTCCAATTTGGATATCTTTTATTTCTTTTTCTTGCCTGAGTGTTCTTGCGAGGACTTCTAGTACTATGTTAAATAGGAGTGGTGAAAGTAGGCAACCCTGCCTTATTCGAATTCTGAGAGGGAATGTGTTCAACTTTTCCCCATTCCAGATAACATTGGCTGTCAGTTTGTTGCATAGAACTTTTATTATTTTTATTTATTTATTTATTTTTTTGAGTTGGCGTCTCACTCCGTCGCCCAGACTGGAGTGCAGTGGCCGCTCCTGGCCACCGCAGCCTCGACCTGCTGGGCTCCGGGGATCCTTCTGCCTCAGCCTTCCAAGTAGCTGGAACTACAGGCGCGCGCTACCACGCCCGGCTGGTTTTTGATTTATTGTAGAGATGAGGTCTCGCCAAGTTGCCCAGGCTGGTCTCGAACCCGCGGGCTCAGGCAATCCACTCACCTCAGCCTCCCAAGGTGTGGGATTACAGGCTGAGCCACCGAGCCCGGCTGAACTTTTATTATTTTGAGAAATGTTCCCTCTATGCCTATTTTGCTGAAGGTTTTTTTTAATTATGAAGGGATGCTGGATTTTATCAAATGTTTTTTCTGCGTCTGTTGAATTGATTGCATGATTTTTGGGTTTTTTTTTTCTGTTTATGTTTGGGTCACATTTATTGACTTGCATATGGCGAACCACCCTTGCATTCCTAGGATAAAATCCACTTGGTCGTGGTGTATATTATTTTTTAATGTGTTTTTGTATTTGTTTTGCTAATATTTTGTTGAGGATTTTTGCATCTGTGTTCATCAGGGATATTGGTCTGTAGTTTTCTTTTTTTGTTGTGTCTTCTCCTGGCTTTGTTATCAAAATGATACTGGCCTTGTAGAATGAGTTGGGGTAGATTTCCTCCTCTTCAATCTTGTGGAATAGCTTCTGTGAAATTGGTACCAGTTCTTCTTTGAAGATCTAGTAGAATTCAGCTGTGAGTGGATCAGGTCCTGGACTTATTTTTTGTTGGGAGACTTTTAATTCCTGTTTCAATCTCACTATTCATTTTTGGTCTGTCCAAGGTTTCTGTTTCTTTCTGATTCAAATTTGGGGGTTGTATGTTTCCAACAATGTATCCATTTCCTCCGGATTGTCTAGGTTGTTTGGGTATCAGTATTTATAACAGTCTCAGGTGAGCTTTTGAATTTCCAATGTATCAGTTGTAATGTCTCCTTTTTCATTTCTGATTGGGCTGATTTGAGTCTTCTCTGTTTCTTAATTAATCTAGCTTGTGGTCCATCAATTTTGTTTATTTTTAAAATAACCTACTTTTTGTTTTATTGATCCTTTGTATTTTTTAAAATTTCAGTTTCATTTAGTTCTGCTCTTATCTTTGTTATTTCTTTTCTTCTGCTAGCATTGGGTTTGGTTGGTTTGTTTTTCTAGTACCTCGAGGTATGCTATTAGGTTGTTGAGTAGTGATTTCTTAGTCTTACTAATAATATAGGCATTAACACTAAGTTTTTTTCTCTGAGCACAACTTTGGCTGTGCCTCAGAGGTTTTGATAACTTGTTTCACCATTGTCATTTGTTTCAAGGAATTTTTATTTATTTATTTTCTTTTTTTCCTCCATATTTTGGTACTCAGACTCAGAGATTAAGGAATTTTTAAGCTTCCACCTTGATTTCATTGTTGACCCAAGGATCATTCAGGAGCAAATTGTTTAACTTCCATGATTTTTTTTGGTTTCACAAGTTCTTCTTGGAGTTAACTCATTTGCGACTGCTGACGTGTATTCATGCCATGCCAAATTCTGTTCCTGGTTGCCGCTGATGTGAATTTGTGTCTTTGCAAATTCTGTTTCTGAATGCTGCAATGTTGTTATATGTATGTGTTATTATATTTTGCTTGAAAATGAATAGTCAGGCAAGGAGAGAGAGTTAATTGAGATAACTATCTGATATCGACTGCATAATGTTATTTATGTAGTTGGTAAAAATTGCCAGTTGGTCATTATTTTGTTGTGATTAGTATTGTATATTTGTATTTTGATATGTCAGGACTTTCATACTTCAGCTTTAAAAATAATTTACCATAATTATGAAAAATGAAGAAATATATATTGATTAGATTTCCAAGATAGAAGGTGAATTTATTGGTGATAGTGAGACAGATTATGATGTAATGATGCAATGTAATTGAAGAAATATAATGCAGATAATCTATGACAGTGAATCTACTACTGGTGATCACAAATCAGACATTGAGTTGGCAAAACAAATCAGACATTGAGTTGGCAAAATATGATCTAAATAGAAACTTATTGGTAATCCAGTTGTCAAGGTTTTTTTTTTTTTTTTTTTTAAGTCAGAGTTTCACTCTGTCGCCCAGGCTAGAGTTCAGTGGCATGCTCACAGTCACCCCAGCGTTGACTTGCTGGGCTCTGGTTAACCTTCCAAGTAGCTGGAACTACAGGCACACACTGCCCGCCCGGGTAATTTTTTTTGATTTATTGTAGAGACGAGGTCTTGCCAAGTTGCCTTGGCTGGTTTCGAACCCACAGACTCAGGCAGTCCACTCACCTCGGCTTCCCAAAGTGCTGGGATTACAGGCTGAGCCACTGAGTCCAGCCTGGGTATTTTCAAATGATCCTTAATTATAAGTGAAGTTGTCAGAGTATTTATTGGAGTTGATTTTAGAAATGATGGCAACTGAAAGTAACAGGTTTTATGATCAGATGCATTACAGATATAAATATCCAAAGAAATAAAAAAAGTGGAGCAATACTACAATGTCCAAGATGAAAAAATTTCTAGCATTAAATATTTTGATGGGACAATGAAGAAAACCACAGTACATGATTATTGGCAACATGTCTGTCAATTGTGACACCTTTTTAAAAAAAAATAATGACATGAAATAGATTCCTACAAATTTTGCTGGTTTTGCATTTTTTCTTTTCTTTTCTTTCTTTTTTTTTTTTTTTTGAGTTGTCACTCTGTCGCCCAGACTGGAGTGAAGTGGCACGCTTCCGGCCACCGCAGCCTCAACCTGCTGGGCTCCGGCGATGCTTCCACCTCAACATTCCGAGTAGCCAGAACTACAGGTGCGTGCTACCGTGCCTGGCTAATTTTTGATTTATTGTAGAGACGAGGTCTCACCAAGTTGCCTGGGCGGGTCTCGAACCTGTGGGCTCAGGCAATTCACTTGCTTCGGCCTCCCAAAGTGCTGTGATTACAGGCTGAGCCACCGAGCCTGGCCTGCATTTTTCAATAATACAGAAATGCAGTCAAATCCAAACAGATTATGCAAAACTGAACCTGTAATACGGTTCAACAAAGTATCCGCGAAAACGTAGAGTCTGCAAAGTTCATGGAAAACATACTGATACTCATTTATATGCATACCTGCAGAGTTCCTTTATGCAAAGATCGTTGTTTCACAACTTATCACACGAAACAGGAATATTAAATTTCATTTTTCCATTTTGTTTTTCCAAGATATGTGTAAAGAATTTCTAAATAAACATAATAATAAGTAGTCTATTATATACCTAAAAACCAAATATGTGAAACCATATCCAGTATAATTTGCACAACTCTGGAATATAACTTTCAAAATATTTTTTTTTTTGCTCTTCTCCACTTACAACTTTTTAACAGAAAATTCTTTATTTTAAACAACAAAAATTTACAAGACTGATATTTCAAAACAGATTTTCTAATTTTTGTCCCTGTCTTATTAACAACAGAAGTTTGCAGCAACCAGCTTTAGAATTTTTTTATTTTCACCCACTCTCAGTATTAGGAAAGTGAAAACTTTGCCAGTCACGAAGGTGTTAATATCTAGTTTTATTCCACAGTGGTCTGGGAAGGTGCTTGATATAATTTTAATTTTCTTGAATTTATTGTGACTTGATTTGTGACTTGTTATATGATCTGTCTTGGAGGCTGTTCCATGTACTGATGAGAAGCATGTATATTCTGTAATTTTGGAACGGAATTTTCAATAGATGTCTGTTAGTTCCATTTCCTCTAAAGTGAGTCCTATCTGACTCCAGTGCTTCTTTGCTGACTTTCTGTCTTGATGGTCTTGTCTATTGCTGTCAGTGGAGTGTTGTAGCCTTCCAGTATGATTGTACTGCTTTCTCTTTTTTTTAGGTTTAATATAATTTGTTTTATAAAGCTGGGGGCTCTGGTGTTAGGCACATATTTACTTAAATTTGTATCTTCTTATTGGATTTATCCCTTTATCATTATATAATAGCCATCTTGGTCTTTTTTTTTTTTAAGTGAGAAAGTTTTATTTAGAGGACAGAGAAGTGCTCACAGTGGGAAAGGACTCAAAGGGGTAGCCCCATCTTTTGTTACTGTCTGTTTTATCCAAGATGAGAGTGGCTATTCCGGCTCATTTTTGGTTTCCATTTGTGTGGAATATTTTCCCCTATCTCTTTACCTTGAGTCTGTAGGAATCTTTGTGAGTTAAGTGGGTCTCCTGAAGACAGCAGATATTTGGGTTGTATGTGTGTGGTTTTTTTGTTTGTTTAAATCCATTCTGCTAATCTATATCTTTTTAGTGGGGCATCGATACCATTTAAGTTCATAGTTAATAATAATATGTAGCCGGGCTCGGTGGCTCAGCCTGTAATCCCGCGCCTTTGGGAGGCTGAAGTGAGTGGATTGCCTGAGCCCGCGGGTTCAAGACCCGCCTGGGCAACTTGGCAAGACCTCATCTCTACAATAAATCAAAAAAAAAAAATTAGCCTGGCGTGGTAGCGCTCGCCTGTAGTTCCAGCTGCTTGGAAGGCTGAGGTGGAAGGATTGCCTGAGCCCAACAGGTCGAGGCTGCAGTGGCCGGGAGTGGCCACTGCACTCCAGTCTGGGCGACAGAGTGAGACTCCAACTCAAAAAAAAAAAATAATAATAATAATATGTAAGGTACTATTCTAGTCATCACATGGGTTGTTATCTGGTTACTTTGTTTATTTATTTTCTCTATTATATTGGTGTTCCATAGTCCTGAGAACTTTACGATTTCTAGTGTTTTTCTACTGGTGTATTTTAACTTTTGTTTCAGTATTTAGAACTCCTTTGAGTATTTTTTGTAGAGCTGGTCTAGTAGTGACCAGATTCGATCAGCATTTACTTGTCAGTGAAGGACTTCATTTCTCCTTCATTTATGAAACAGTTTTGCAGGATACAAAATCCCTGTCTGACAGTTATTCTGTTGGGTAAAATCCTTCTGGCTTATAGGGTTTCTTCTGAGAAGTCTGCTATTAGTCAGATAGGTTTACCTTTGTAAGTTATTTGATGCTTTTGTCTCACTTCTCTTAAAATTCTTTCATTCCTATTAACTTTGCATAGCTGGATTATTGTATGTCTTGGGGATGACCTTTTTGCAATGAATCTTCTGGAGGTTCTTTGGGCTTCTTGTATCTGGATGTTTAGATCTCTGGCAAGGTCAGGGAAGTTTTCCTCCATTATTCTCTCAAATAGGTTTTACAAAACCTGTTGCTTTCTCCTCTTCCTCAGAAACACCTATGATTTTTAGGTTTAGATGTTTTACATAATCCCACATTTCCTAGAGACTTTGTTTCATTCTCTTGATACTTTTTTCTTTATTGTTGTCTGATTGGGTTAATTCAAAAACCTTGTCTTCAGGTTCTGAGGTCATTTCTTCTGCTTGCTCTAATCTACTGTTAAAGCTTTCTACTGCATTTTGTACTTTCCTAAATGCTTCTTTCATTTCCAGAATTTCAGCTTGGATTTATTTTAAGGTATCTATCTCTTTGGAGAATCCTTCTTTCATGTCCTGAATAGTTGGGGTTTTAAAAAAATTTCCTTGTGTGGGTTTTCAATTTTTTCCTGAAGTTCATTGATCAGTTTTTAATCAACCTTTTGATTCTATGTCTGAAATTTCAAAAAATTTCAATTTCGTTAGAGTTTGTTGCTGAAGAGTTGGCTTGGTCTTTTGGGGGTGTTAGAAAACTCTGTTTTTTCATATTGCCAGAATTATTTTTCTGGTTCCTTCTCAGTTGGGCAGTTGATTTCTTCTTGTTTGAGGTTGGCAGGGGGCTGATATAGGCACTGTATGGGTCCCTTGATTTTATATATATAGCCTTGATGTGGTGAGTTTCTCAATTGCTAGCAGTGACAGTCCTGTGTTGTGTACCTGCATTGGCCTACAGTTCCTGAGTGGCCAGAGTGCCCTGGAAAGTGTTGTTAGCTGGCGTTTGGGATCAGGCCTTCCCTAAAACTAAGAGGTATTGTATCTGATGTGGTTGGCAGTACTGTTGACCTCCAGCCAGCAGGTGGTGCTTGTGGGAGAAAACCAAACGCATTGGTGGCTGTAGGGTTTCTCCTGGTAAGTGTTGCTCCAAGAATATACTTAGCCAGCCTAGGCCAAGGGCTGTGCTCCAGGGATTTCCCAAGTTCTCTGTTTTGAGCCTTCTGGGGTAGTGCAGGCGAAAGGAGATGGAGCACCCTGCAAGTGCACACTCTTAGCTGCTCCCAAGGATTGGGAGGAAGTCCCAGCCCACTGGGATAATGCTGTTGTACAGAGCAGGCCCAGAAGAGTTCACAAGGGCAGTGAGATGGTGCTGTGGCAGTGCATCACACTCGACTCTGAATCAAGGTCTAGCCAGCCTCAAGGCCTCAGGTGTTCTCAGGCCACTTGCCCAGCCAGGAACTGTCTGCAGCCACAGAGTTTGCCCTTGGGGCTCCCTCCCTCCCAAGCAGGCTGGAAAGCAGCTGCTCCTCCCTGCAAAGTGTTGAGTTCCTTGGAGATGGTAGCTGACACTGCTCAAGGCTTTTTTCTGGCACCACTCTGTGACAGAGCACGGTTGTGAGGAAGGCAGCTTCCCATCAGAGGCTGGGGTCCTGCAAGGCTGGGACCCTGTAGCTTTATGGCAGGAGCACAGAACTCCTGAGTTCCCCTCACTCACCTTCCCACTGTGTCTGGAGGCTGTGGTGGGCTGTGGTGGTGCAGGAGAGAGCCGGCCAGTCCCAGCCCAGGTCAGTGGATTTTGCCCTTCTTTGCTCTAAGTGGTTCTTATCACTCCTTTGGAGACTCGTGGGGCATGCTGCTGCTGGATCTCTTCCTCTCTGGGTGCTGAGGAAACTCTCTGGGTTTACTCTGTAGGAGAAACTCTTATTTATTGATTATTTGTATACATGTAATGGGTACAAGTGCAATTTGTTAGATGGATTTATTGTGTGGTAGTGAGGGCAGATATTTATTTGAAGTCCAACAGAGCGTGAGGTTTGGATTCATTTCTTGGGTTTCAGGTAAGTGTGTAGCAGTCCTGTTTATCTGTATAAAATACTTATGACTGAAAGATCTCAAAGTATACAGTGCTTGCTGAGTTCTTCATAATCAGGACTCACTCTTTAAACATTTGATTTAGTTTATGTATTTATTAGAGACAGGGTTTTGCTATGTTGCCCAGGCTGGTCTCCAGCGATCCTCCTTGCCTCAGCCTCCTGAGTAGCTGGGACTGCAGAGGTGCACCACCACACCTGGCTTGGACTCACTTCAGTATCCAGTCACATCTGCTTGATTCTACGACTCCTGCCACTCACTGTTTCTGAATGTGCCGGGCTGCTTTTTGCCCTCGTGCATGCCATTGTTCTTCCCCTTTTGTCTCCTCTACCTGTCTGTTCTTCAGTTCCTCCTTAATGACTTACACTGAATGATTTCTCTCATTCCACAGCTGCTACAATTCATTCCACATGATTTTGTACTTCCCTATAAACTTACAGTGATTAATTTATTATGTGGTATTCTAACTTCACAGCAAGGTTATAAAGTTGTTGAAGTCAGACATCACATCTTATGTTCCTGATAGTAGTACCATCCATCTTAACATTGTCTACTTGGTGCATCCATTAAATAATACTCTTTTTTTTTTTCTTGAGCTGGAGTCTCACTCCATCGCCCAGGCTGGAGTGCAGTAGCACACTCACGACCACCACAGCATCGACCCACTGGGCTCTGGCGATCCTTCCGCCTCAGCTTTCCAAGTAGCCAGAACTACAGGTGCACGCTACCACACCTGGCTAATTTTTTATTTATTGTAGAGACGCGGTCTTGCCAATTTGCCCGGGCTAGTCTCGAACCTGCGGGCTCAGGCAATCTACTTGCCTTGGCTTCCCAAAGTGCTGGGATTACAGGCTGAGCCATCGAGCCCAGCCAATAATATTCTTTTAATAGGAGGAAGGTCGCAGGAAACTGAAGAAACTGACAGTTTTAATCCTGGTTTTGCAGCCTTGAGTAGATTATCTAACTTCTTTGCTTATTTTCCTCATCCAAAGCTATTAGTAACAAAACTGTCTTTATTGAAGCATGTACCCTTTGAAATAAAACTATATTTGTTTTTGGACAGCCAGTATTATGTTCTAAGAGAATAGGATATGAGTAGGCTAGGTAGTAGTATTTTCAAACCAAAGGGAAATTGTTTGATGTGACTTTTTGAAAACACTTTTTAAAATAAGATTTATATATAGACCAGTACTTGAGACACAAACAGTGCTTGCATGATTGTTCTTTACGCCATGATATTTTTGACACAAGCGAGAAGACTATCGTTATTAACTATTTAAATTTAATTTTTTAAAATTTTCAGTAATGGTAAACTTCTCTGAAGTTGAGACCAAATTTTTGTTTTTTAATTTTAAAGATGTTGGATACAATTCAGGGTTAGGTATAAAAATGTTTATGCAGGTACCCTTGTTGATGAGGTGTGCCACCCCCCCCCCCCAGCAGTTTTACCCTACTGCCAATACCAACCCACCGCCACCCCTGGTAGTTTCCCACTATCGCCAATCCCTTTCTTATAGTATTATGATGATTGTTCAAGGTCTGCTTATGAGTGAAAACATGTGATACACAGTTTTTTGTTTCTGCGATAGATCACTCAGTATTTTAGACTCTAAGTCCATCCAAGTTGCTGCAAAGTTCATAATTTTGTCCTTCTTTATGACTGCATAAGATTCCATTGTGTATATGAACCAATTTTTTTTTAATCCAGTCCTCTTTTAATGGGCAACATGGTTGGTTCCATGGAGACCAAATGTGTTTGTGAGCGTATTTTTGTTTTTAAGGCATATGTTCAGTATAATGAAGATAGTGTTGAAAGAGACATTCAAACTGAAGAAACAGAGACCAGGGAAGCATGGACCCAGCATCCAGGAGAAGGCACTGCTGTATCTGGAGGTAGCATCTTTTTGTTCTTGAGTGTTGAACGTTGACTGTCTTTACATTCTTTTTTATTTTTACTGATTGCCTTTCTTGTTTGTCTCATTGTGTCTTTATTATGGATATGGTTGTTAGTGTATGACTGTGGAAATACCCAATATTCTTTTAAAGGAACACTAACCACCCACAGCAAAGCAGCCGAACTACAAGGGAAATTCAACCTGCTCTTGAGGTCTGATCTGGGCCATATGCAGGATTTATAACATGTTTTATTCCCAAATAGTGGGAAAGATTTCACATTCCAAAAAACCACTGTATTACTAGATTTTTGGAGCATACTTTGATCTTACCTTGGGGATGGTCTGTTCTCATGAATATAGAATTTTTGTATTTTATGTGTAATTTGCAAATGTTCCATTAATATAGACTGAAGTTTCCCAGAATAAGTGGTATCTGCTAGGTATTCTGGAACTATTTATATATTAAATACTTGAGTGATTATTTTACTTAAATAATTACCTCTGTATGACAGGAATATATATTATTTTCTTTCCTTGGGTAAGCCTCATGTTAAGAAAGTAATGTAGGCCAGGCACAGTGGCTATGCCTGTAATCCCAGCTACTTGGGAGGCTGAGGTGAGAAGATTGCTTGAACCCAGGAGTTCAACACCAGCCTGGGAAACATAGCAAGACCTTGTCTCCATAAAAAATTAGCTGGGCATGGTGGCATGTTCCTGTGGTCTGAGGAAAGAGAGTAATATTTATTCCTGCCATACAGAGATAATTACTTAAGAAAAACAGTCAAGCACTAAAGTATTTAATATGTAAATAGTTCCAGAGTACCTAGCAGATACCACATATTCTAGGAAATTTCAGTCTATATTGATGGAACATATTTATAGACTATTTGAATACATTTAAATAGAATTTGGTGTACAGACTTTCTATAAAACAATATGCAATTGTATTTTGTATAAATCACTAATAAATCTAGAGGGTTAAATGTCAAGTTTTCTGACTTTCCCTTCTAGGACTCTTAATGTTCATTTGTAATATCTCTTTAAACTCTAATATGTGATATGCATGACTATTTTAGAGTCAACTTGGTAGATTTTATATAACCTTATTTTTTTTTTAGGTAGTGAAAAAAAAGATATCTCGGATGCCACAGCTATAGCAAAGATCGATACTCCACGGTTATGTAGCTTTCTCCGGGCAGCTTGTCAGGTATAGTCTCCTTATACATTCTGTTTCATGTGTAAGTGTTTGAAGTGTCTTTGCACATAGAAACATAGGAGCTGCTGAAGTCTTGAGGCCTTTGTAGTATAGATAAATCATAATCAGTTATTCATTTTCAGGTATCATTTTCTTACAAAATATCAGTGGTACATTCATTAAGCTCTTTGTGCAAAATGATACTGGGTAAATGTATATCATTAAAGTACTATCTGTATATTTGGACTCTATATATTAATATTTTATTTTGTTTATTTTTATTTATTTTTTTTGAGTCAGTGTCTCACTCTCTTGCCCAGGCCGGAGTGTAGTGGCACAATCAAAGCTCTCCAGTCTCAACCTCCTGGGCCCAGGCAATCCTTCTGCCTCAGCCTCCCGAGTAGCTGGGACTACAGGCACGTGCCACCATACCTGGCTGATTTATTTATTGTGGAGACGAGGTCTCATTATGTTGCCCAGGCTGGGCTCAAACTCCTGGGCTCAAGCAGTCCTCCCAAAGTGGTGGGATTACAGGTATGAGCCACTCCACCTGGCCTAAAAGAATAATTAATAATAATTTTAAAATGATTAATATGAAGTCAATATTCAAATTTCTTCATTTGTCTCTTACATTTTTTGTGTATAAGCTCAAAATTTAAGTATAGCGCATTAAAGAGCACAATGTTGTTAAGATATGACATATTGATTTAGATTAAGCAGGTTTCTCAGACTCTAATCTGAGCACATGTTGGTTACGTCATATTGGTGACACTTATCTGGGTATCTGTGGTTTGTGAAATACAATTATGATTCTACTTAAATTATCATTCTTATCAGATTTGTTTAATGAAAGTTCTTGTACACTAAGTTGAGAGAACACTGTGAGGTGAAGAGGGGACATGGGATGGGTGGGCACTGAGTGAGGCTAAAGGAGGATCGCCCCTGCACACATAGCTTTCCTTCACATTCTGTACCCCAGCTTCCTTAATCCCGTCAGTTCTGACTCACTATTCCTTGTCTTTCCACCTTTCCATTCTGTCATCCTCACTAATTATTTCCTGCCTCCCTCCTACCCATCCTGACAGTTCTCACTTAAAGTTTCTGCATCACTAAATATTCTCTGCCTTCTTAACTGCTATCCTGTTAATTCTCACTCAATATTCCCTGACTTCCTCCCTCCCATCATGTGGGTTCCCACTAAACATTCTCTGACTTCCTCGGAAAAATCCTGTCAACTCTCATTAAACATTCTCTGACTTCCTCAACACAAATCCTGTCAGTTCTCACTAAACATTCCCTGATGTCCTCATTGAGCGTTCCCTGTCGTACTGCCATCCTGTCATTTGTCACTAATCATCCCTACTTTCCTCACACTCATCCTGTCAAGTCTTATTAAACATTCCCTGGCTTCCTCACATCAATCCTGTCACTTCTCTAAACATTCCCTGTATTTTCACACAGATCCTGTCAGTTCTGACTACACTTTTTCTGGCTTCGGCACTCTCATCTGTCAGTTCTCCCTTAACAATTTCTGCCTTCGATATTCTCTTCTGTCAGTTTGGTAAACACTTCCTGCCTTCCTCACTTCCATCCTTCTGTTCTTAGGGAACATTTCCTGTGTCTTTTTTTTTCACACCAATCCTGGTTTTTGTTTTTTAACCAGTCTTCTTTCTTTTCCTTGCCAAATCCTAAGCACGACCCTGTTGGAGCAATTACACATTAGGTGTTTCCCAAAGTCTGGTAACCTACCTGAGAAGGAGACTCAAGTGTTCATGACATTTATTTACACTACTTTATTCACTCGTGAATATTGGATATTCATCTTCCTTTTTTCCTTGTAATTTTTTGAAGTGTATGTAGTGTTAAAATAAAAATGTAAAGTCAAAAATGGCTTGAATGTGGAGTTTGTTTTAAATAATCTTATATTACTAGTGTCCTGGTTTGTACAGAAAAGGCCATGTAATTTTTCTTTTAATTATTGTGATGTGGAAAGTCAAGTAGGTATTTTCAGATATTGATAAGATGAAAAGGTAGTTTTTTGGGAAAAGAGAACCTATTGCAAAGTGCTTTATTACAGACTGCTCACTTGTGTTTGAAAGGTGATTGCTGTCTTGCTGGAAGAGGACCGGTTGGCGGCTGAACCAAGCTGGAATCTCAGGACTCAGGAAAACACCCTGCATTTCAGTGACAGCTCCTCTCAGTTGAACACTACCTTGCCATTTCTGCAAAGTAAGAGGCTGTTCTGGAATGTGGTTTTAAATCGAACTACTAAACATTCATGTTGAAGTAATAATCTTTAGTATTGCATCCTGTTTTAACGTGATAGGGTTTATTGTATATAAAACTGAGAAAGACTGAGTTTTTGCAGAACTCAAAAGTAAATGGTTAGTTTTTTTGTCCTTAAAAGCATACATTAAGTTTATGATTAACAAGCTTTATAAGATGACTAGAAGAGGGACATGCAATAATTTAAATAAATGGAAACTGAGATTTTCTATATTTGTTTGAAATCCTATTGTTCCTCCAGTTATTTTCTTTTGCTTTCTTGAAATAGAATAGAAGAAATAGTTGAAGCAGCAGGAGAGAGTATTGAGATCGAAGTTGTATTACTAATGCAGATATAGACATGAAGTACAGATTAAGTGCTTAATGTTTAATATAGATATACTTATTAAATTTTTAAGTCACTCCGTGGTTAGAGAACATAAGGTTCTAAACAAATGAAGCACATGATACCAAACAGAAAGTGTAATTCCATGGAATTATTATTTATTTAACTCTATTAGAAACTCTATTTGGAAGCATGTAATTGTTTAAATTAGTTTAAACAAACAGCAAATTGGCAAGACCAAATTTACATTTCTTAAGCTAGTAACCATTTTGTAAAAGTGACTGTTGGGGTGACTGACAGCTATTATGGTCTTGGCTGGCCTGAAGGCCTGACTAGAGCAGGGGAGTCAGCATCTCTGCAGCAGGCTTCAGTGTGCTGCGGTGTAAACGTGTTCCAGGGCGCATGTACAACCACAGCAGTTGGTGCCACTTGTTCCAGGCATTTCTGCCATCCTGCTTACTATTTAGAGATTTTGATTCATGTGTATTTCTCTTTTTTTTTTTGAGTTGGAGTCTCACTCACCCCGGCATTAACCTGCTTGGGCTCCGGCGATCCTTCCGCCTTAGCCTTCCAAGTAGCCGGAACTACAGGCACGTACTAACATGCCCAGCTCATTTTTTTGATTTATTGTAGAGGCGAGGTCTCACCATGTCGCCCAGGCTGGTCTCGAACCCCTGAGCTCAGACAATCCTCTCGCCTCGGCCTCCCAAAGTTTACAGGCTTGAGCCACTGCGCTTGGCCTGTATTTCTCTTTTTTTTTTTTTTTTTTTTTGAGTTGGAGTCTCACTCTGTCGCCCAGACTGGAGTGCAGTGGCCGCTCCCAGCCACCGCAGCCTCGACCTGCTGGGCTCCGGCGATCCTTCCGCCTCAGCCTTCCAAGTAGCTGGAACT
>CAUYQG010181233.1:0-32523 GCA_963574415.1 Tarsius wallacei
GGAATAAAGAGGTGGTTCAACATTTGTAAGTCAATAAACAAGATGTATCACATCAACATCATGAAAAGGCAAAAACTATACAATCATCTCAACAGACAAAGCAAATAGAAAAAGCATTTGATAAAATTCAACATCCCTTTCTAATAAAAAACTCCCAACAAACTAGGACAGAAAAGAATATGCCTCAACATAATAAATGCCACCTATGACAAACCCACAGCTAACACTGCACTGAATGTGGAGTACCTTTCCCCTAAGAACTGGAACAAGACAAAGCACGTTCACTTTTGCCACTCCTATTCAACATAGTACTGGAAGTCCTAGGCAGAACAATCAGGCAAGTGGAAAAAAAAAGACATCCAAATTGGAAAAGAGGAAGCCAAATTGTCCCTCTTTGCTGATGATATGATCTTATATCTAGAAAAACCTACAGACTTCACCAAAAAACTTAGATCTGATAAATAAATTTAGTAAAGCTGCAGGATTAAAAAAATCAATATACAAAACTCAGTAGCATTTCTATACATCAATAATTAACTAGGCTGTGCATGGTGGCTCATGCCTGTAATCCCAGCACTTTGGGATGCCGAATGAAGCAAGAGAGTCACTTGAAGCTAGCAGTTTGAGATCAGCCTGGGCAACAAAGTGAAACCCTGTCTCTGCAAAAAATTTAAAAACTGGCCAGGCATGGTGGCTCACGTCTATAATCCCAACACTTTGGGAGGCTGAGGTGGGAGGATCACTTGAGTCCAGGAGTTCAAGACCAGCCTAGGCAACACAGTGAGTCGTCATCGCTACAAAAAATTTAAAAATTAGCCAGGAGTGGTGGCATGCACCTAGAGTCCCAGCTACTCAGGTGGCTGAGGTAGAGCTGTGACAGTGCCAGTGTACTCTAGCCTAGGCAACAGACTCCAAAAAAAAAAAAAAAATCCAGGTGTTCTAGCTACTTAGGAGGCTGCAAGATAGCTTAAGCCCAAGCTGGGTTGTGGTGAGCTATGATCACAGTACTGCACTGTACTTCAGCCTAGGTGACAGAGTAAGACTCTGACCCTTAAAAAAATAAAAAATAGTAATAAAAAATAATGGCCTGGGCAATACAGCAACACCCTATCTCTACAAAAAATAAATTTTAAAAATTAGCCAGGTGTAGTGGCACATGCCTGTAGTCTTAGCTACTTGGGAGGCTGAGGCAGAAGAATCGCCTGGAAAGTCAAGGAAGTCAAGGCTGCCATGAGGCATGATTGTACCACTGTATTCCAGCATGGACAACAGAGTGAGACTCTGACTCAGAAAATCAAATTAAAATAAAACAAAATAAAATAAACTAGCCAAGAGAGAAATCAATAAGGCAATCTCACTTACAACAACTATAAAAAAAATACCCAGGAATAAATTTAACCAATCAGTGAAAGAGCTCTATAAGAAAAACAAAAAACACCAATGAAAGAAACAGAGACCACACAAACAAATATAAAGATATTCCATGTGCATGGATCAGAAGAATTAATATCATTAAAATGACCACATTGCCCAAAGCAATCTACAGATTCAATATAATCCCTATCAAAATACCAATATCTTTTTTTTTTTTTTGAGTTGGAGTCTCACTCTGTCGCCCAGACTGGAGTGCAGTGGCCGCTCCCGGCCACCGCAGCCTCGACCTGCTGGGCTCCGATGATCCTTCCGCCTCAGCCTTCCAAGTAGCTGGAACTACAGGCGTGCGCTACCACGCCCGGCTAATTTTTTGATTTATTGTAGAGATGAGGTCTCGCCTAGTTGCCCAGGCGGGTCTCGAACCCGCAGGCTTAGGCAATCCACTCACCTCAGCCTCCCAAGGTGCGGGATTACAGGCTAAGCCACTGAGCCTGGCACCAATATCATTTTTATTTTCTTTTCAAAACAGGCTGTCCCTCTGTTGCCTAAGCTAGGGTGCAGTGGCAACATTATAACTCAACGTAACCTCCCAACTCCTGGGCTCCAGCGATTCTCCCCCTGCTGAGTAGCTAAGACTACAGACTTGTGCCACCATGCTTGGTTAATTTTTTTACTTTTTGTAAAGACAGGTTCTTGCTATGTTGTCCAAGCTGCCAATGTCATTTTTTTGGAATTAGAAAAAATAATCCTAAAATTCATTTGGAACTAAAAAAGATCTTGAATAGCCAAAGCAATCCTAAGCAAAAGAACAAACCTGGAGGCAGCACACTACCCAATGTCAAACTATATTACAAGGCTATAGTATTCAAGACAGCATGATATTTGCATAAAAACAGACACAAAGATCAACGGAACAGAACAGAGAATCCAGAAATAAGTCCACATATTTAAAGTCAGCTGATTTGTGACACAGGCACCAAGAACATACATTGAGGAAAGAACACCCTCTTCACCTTCTTCTGAATGATCTATCACAGAAACAAAGAACCAAATATCACATGTTCTCACTCACAAGTGGACCTTGAACAATTATCATAATACTATAAGGGGATTGGCAGTAGTGGGAAACAACCAGGAGACAGGGGAGCACACCTCATCAACAAGGGTACCTGCATAATGAACATTTGCATACCTAACCCTGAATTGTATCCCACATCTTCAAAATAAAAAATAAAAATAAAAATAAAATAGAATGATAGATAGAGGAAGATAGATAGGAAGAAAGAAAGGGTGTGGGGGGAGCAAAAAGGGGATGGAGAAAGATTAGATAATGAGTACAAATATACAATTAGATAGAAGATATAAGTTTTAATATTTGATAGCAGAGTAGGGTGACTACAATTACCAACAATATATTGTGTGTTTCTAAGTAGTCAGAATAGAGGACCTGAAATATTCCTAACACATAGAAATTATAAATACTCAAAGTGATGGATCCCCAAATACCCTGAACTGATCATTACTCATTTTATGCATGTAGCAAATAATCACATATATCCCATATATAAAACATTATGTTATCAATAAAAAAATTTTTTTAAAGAAAAAACAAATCCAAGGAAAGTCAAGAATAATTTAAACTTCCAGGTGTTAAAGAAGAGCCTACTCGTGTAATTTTTAAATGGTAAATAATAAATTGCTGTGGTATTTAAATTTCTGGACACATTTAAAATAATAATGAAGCTGGGATTTTTTTGTTGTTTTTATTTTAAAGATGTGGAGTACAATTCAGGATTAGGTACATAAGTGGTCATCGTACAGATGAAGTCTGGGTCTCCCTTTGGTCCCCACTTCGCCTGGATTTAGATCAGGTACCCTTAATTGATGTTATGTGCCCCCGCCCCCCAGTCAGTTTCCCACTACTGTCAGTCACTTTCTTATAGTATTATGATTAATGTTCAGGGTCTGCTTATGAGTGAGAACATTTGGTACTCAGTTCTTTGTTTCTGTGATAGATCACTGAGTATAACAGACTCTAAATCCATCCAAGTTGCTGCAAAGTCCATAATTATGTCCTTCTTTATAGCTATAAAATATTCCATCGTGTATACGTACCACATTTTTTAATCCAGTCCAGTTTCGATGGGCAGCATGGTTGGTTCCATGTTTTTGCTATTGTGAATAACGCTGCAATAAACATGCATGCGTGTGTGCAGGTATCATTTTTATAGAATGATTTGAGTTCCTCCAGGTATATTCCCAGAAGGGAATGTCTGGGGTAATACCGAAGGTCAATTTCTAGATCTTTTAGGAATTGCCACACTGTTTTCCACAGAGGTTGTACTAGTTTACACTCCCACCAACAGTGTAGAAGAGTTCCCTTTTCCCCACATCTTCTCCAGCATCTGTTTGTTTTCTGAATTACTGATGATGGCCATCCTGACTAGAGTTAGGTGGTATCTCAGTGTTGTTTTAATTTGCATTTCTTTGATGATTAGTGAGGCTGAGCATGAAGCAGTTTTAATTATAAATGTCATTATAGTCATCCCTCAGTATCCATGGGGGATTAGTTCCAAGAGCCCAAGTGGACATCAAAATCCACAGATATTCAAATCCTTTATATAAAATGGCACATAACACAGCCAGTCACAGTGGCTCAAGCCTGTAATCCCAGGACTTTGGGTCGCTGAAGCGAGAGGACTGTCTGAGCACAGGGGTTGGAGATCAGCCTAGGCAACTTGGTGAGATCTTGTCTCTACAATAAATCAAGAAAAATTAGTCAGGCGTGGTGGCACATGCCTGTAGTTCCAGCTACTTGGAAGGCTGAGGCAGAAGTATCACCTGAGCCCAGCAGGTCAAAACTGTATTTGCCGTGAGTGTGCCACTGCATTCCAGCCTAGGCAACAGAATGAGAATCCAACTCAATAAATAAACAAACAAATAAATAAATAATGGCATATAACTTACACACTTCTTCCTGTATACTTTAAGTCATCTCTAGATAACTAAAGCAATGTAAATTCTCTTAAATAGTATTGTTGTTGTTGTATTGTTATTTTATTTTTCTCAAAAAAAAAATCTCTGGTTGGTTAAATCAATGAATACTGAGGACCAACTATATTTTAAAAACACCAAAAATAATATAATTTGCAATTATTTAAACTTGTAAAGAAAAAGTTTTTAGGTGTTACCCCAAACACGGACAAGAGAGCAGGTAGCTATTTTATCTCTTTTGGTGTACAGTTCTATGATTTTTAATACATATATAGATTTATATAATTACCACCTGTTTGTACAGGTCACAGAGTAAATACATCTCCCTCATGCTATCCCTTTACAGTCATGCCCTCTTCCCACCTAGATAGCTTTTAGAAGTTCTTTTAGGAAGTATGTGAACACAAAAGTATGAAGAGCACTGCTACATGATACTAACTAGCATAATTTGGAAGTCCAATTGCTGAGGCTTTAAATTGTCAACCAAATCCTAGCGCATTCAGTAATATCAATAATGACAAAAATATCTGATGACCAATGGTAGAAATACACTCTCTGGACCAAATAATATATTCATATCAATCAACAGAGCTGGTTAAGATACTTACTGCCTCACAGTTCCTTGCAGTCAAGACTTAAGTTTCTCCACAATATCCACAAAGGATGATACAGTCTAATTTCATCTAGAAACTAGTTGTACCTTTAAACAGTAATGCTTGTTTATGCTGGATAGCATTAAAAGACCCCAGAGTTAGAATTTTCTCCCACTTTCTGCTTTTTAATTTTTTCAGAAAGTTGAGACTTAGAACAAAAATCATTTAAAAAAATAAAATAGAAATGAAATCATATAACACAAAAAATAATTTTTCATGTTCATATTTTCATGTATCCAGAAAACTCAATTTATTTTTTCATTTCTGAAAAAAGACAATAAAATCACTGATGGGAGAAAAAAACTCAAACTTAAGTACCACTGGTCAAAGCTATTCCTTATTGATTAGTATATTTCTCCAAGAACAAAAGATAAAAATGAAAAAAAAAACATAAATCACAAATAAATACCTTTGTCCTCACTAAAACGAATCACAGAGCGAGAGCCCAGAATAATTCATGGCAAAGTACAAAGCAAATAAATTCACTTTAAAAATCACAAATAACAGATTATCAATATTTTCAAATAGCAAAGACTAGAACTAAAAGTTGGTATATGCAGTCAGGTGCTGTGGTTCATACCTATAACCCCAGCACTTTGGGAGGCAGAGGCAAGAGCCCACGTGTTCAAGACCAGCCTAGGCAACTTGGTGAGACCTCGTCTCTACAATAAAAAATCAGTCAGGCATGGTGTCACATGCCTGTAGTTCCAGTTACTTTGGAAGGCTGAAGCTGAAGGATCACCTGAGCCCAGCAGGTTGAGGCTGTAAAAACCACGAGCATGCCACTGTACTCCAGCCTGGGCGACAGAGTGAGACTCTGACTCAAAAAAAAAAAAAAAAAGTTGTTATGTGCTGTACTTCAAGAAAATGAAATTCCTTATTCAGATCTTGTCCTAGGGAAGACTGTAAAGTAAGCCTTGATTGACAGGTACCCTCCTTTCCTGACCTTTCTTACTGAATTTCTCTCTCTATCTCCCAAGGACTTTGACCTCTCATGATACCCCTACTATTCTCATGCACATATACACAAATGTATACATAATGTCCTAAAGTCAGTCTTTTTCTATCTAAAGGAATGAAATGACTTTATTTTTTATTGCAAAGTGTAATAGGAAGAAGAGAACGGATTCAATATATTTTAACTACATAAAAGCTAGAGGTTGAAGGTGTTTACTCCTTCAGGGCAAGGTCTGTATTCTAGAGCTGTAGAATTTAAAGATAATAGGATAAATAACTTATACTAAGATGTTAATATACAAAAAAGTCACTCAATCCCCCCACCGTTGACATATTTACATCTTAACAAATTATATCGTTAACAATAAAAGAAATTCCCCCAAAGAAAGAATTTTAGGCATTAACCAGTAGTCAGGAAAACAATGCTGGGGTTGTTCAAATCATTCAAGAAGGCTTATTCTACCCCTCTCATAAATACATATGGCCAAAAACGCAAGCAAATCTCTTCTGAAGATACTAAATTAACAGGGCCAGACAAATGTCTACCCAGAATATTATGGAGGTACTTTGCATTATAAAATATGTATATCATGAATCCCATCTGGATATTTATAAACTATTAAAAATCATAAGTTAAAAGTCTCCATTTTAAAAAACTTCCATATACATTCTTTCAAAACTATCAATAAATAATTTTGAAAGCATGTTTTAGGAAAAAGTTTAAATAATTAGGGTAACATATCAACAAGTTTTAAAGTTAGAAAGACTTTTAATAGCATTTTAAAAATAATAACACTTTGCTTTGCCCAAAACAATACCTAGAGTTAAGGCAGAGATTATATATAGAGAGATTTAAGATAATAACAATTTCACTAGATATCTTACTAAGTAATACATCAATTATTACATGTATCACTGATGTGTAGCCCTTATCTAGATATGAAATAAACTGAAGAAGAATGACATTTGAACAGGACTGAATATATGATTATATAAAAGCAAAACATAAATTTTTTAAAAAAGGATAAATTACAATGCCACCTACAATCTCACAAAAACCCTGAAGTGTGATAATGCTACTTGCCAGGAAAAATGGTTTCAAATATACTGCTAAACTAGCATTTCTTTAACAGTATTCCCTTATTAATTATATATTTATTCATAACAAACTTTATGTAAGAAAAAAAGGCAATTCCTGATCTGTGCACATGCCTTCCAAGCAGCTGCAGAGCCTCCCTTCACACCGGACAAGTTTTCCTCCCTTTCTGCCCTCTGACTTTCCCTTCTCTTGCCCTGCAAGCCTGGGGAACATACTATTTATTCCCTTACTCCTACCACCTTACACTGGATCAAGAAATAAGAAATTTAGCCCACCCCATACCTGCAGACCAATGCCTTTCTAGTATTTCTTTGATATTCCTCACTCATCTTTTTGGAGGGCAGGCCCCTTAGAGTACAATTGGAATTTGTTCCTCTAGGTCAAATGCCCAAAGTTTTTACCTGAAAGTTTTGAGAGGGCTGCGTCACGATTTGTGGAAGAAATATCCCGAGTTGTGGCAAGCAGGTGACTAGTTCTTCCACCATGACAATGTACCTGACCACACTGCACTGAGTGTTCAGCAGTTTTTGACTAAAAACAGCATGATCCCTGTCTCCCACTCTCCCAATTCACTGGATCTTGCCCAGTGCAACTTTTGTTTCCCCAGATGAAAAAAAGTCCTCAAAGGGAAACATTTTGCCAATGTGGAAGACGTGAAACAAAAAACAGCAGAAGCACTTAAAAGGTATCAATCTCACTGAGTCCAAAAACAGTTTTGAGCAGTGGAAAAAGTGTCCTAAGCTGGGTTCGGTGGCTTAGCCTGTAATCTCGTGCCTTGGGGAGGCTAAGGTGAATCGACTGCCTGAGCCCGTGGGTTCAAGACCCTCCTGGGCAACTTGGCAAGACCTCATCATCTCTACAATAAATAAAAAATTAGCTGGGCATGTTAGCGTGCGCCTGTAGTTTCAGCTACTTGGAAGGCTGAGGAGGAAGGATCGCTGGAGCCCAGCAGGTCGAGGCTGCAGTGGCTGGGAGTGGCCACTGCACTCCAGTCTGGGCAACAGTGAGACTCCAACTCAAAAAAAAAAAAAAAAAAGGAAAAAGTGTCCTGATAGCTGCATTGCATCAAATGGAGAATGCTTTGAAGGCGACTGAAGTTTAAATATGTAAGAATAAATACACAATTTTTTATAAATAAATCCAGGTGTTTTTTGAGGTTCCCCTTAGTACACCTGAGAATGAGTTTGAAATATTTTGAATATATATGTCTGTGGTGTGTATGTGAATAGTACTTCATTCAGATGGCAATGTAGTCATCTTAAAAGCTCTACAATTTTTTTATATCCCTCAAATATTCTATTGGCTCTAAGCAAAAAGGAGAAGGTGGAGAAATAGAAAGGGGAGCTTATCCCCTGATATCTTAGCGCCTTTCCCCTGTGGACATATCTTAGAGACTTCTTATTTCAAAAAAGGAGAAAAGAAATGAGATAGGTTTTCTTGAGGGTTTTAGCACGGATAGGTAAGGTAGAAAACATACATAGCCACAGCTGCAATAGGATGCTACAAGGGAAAATAAAGAGGGGCAAGATGTTAGACCAAAGCTGAGAGTTGTTTTGCTCTTTTACCCTTAACACCTTTCACCTTGGACACCCTAAATGGGCCTTCAGTTCCCTGCCCCGTCTCAGAAGAGAAAAGCCACCAGCAGTCCCTTGGAACTGGTAGAGACCAGACTTCCATTGCCAAGAATGTTTCACAATAATAAAAGCTTAGTAAACATCTTAAGGTGTAGTTAGTATATTTAGACAGATAAGACTGAAGCTACCTAAAGTAAATAAAGTAGCTAGTTACCTTAGGGATAGGAGGAGGGAACTACTCTCCTTAAATGAATGTCCTTAAGGGGTAAACATCTAGTTCTTAATTTTAGACTCCTAGCAGACAGATATCCTAGGTTTTACTACTGTCTGGCTTACCACTGTCTAGTAAGTTCAATAAATGAGAATGTGAGCTCATGCCCTATGCAATGAGACTAAAGGATGATGAAGCAAATGAATGAAGGAGATTACAAGCCATACAAACGCTTACCATAGTCTTTTTTTTTTTTTTGAGTTGGAGTTTCACTCTGTCACCCAGGCTGGAGTGCAGTGGTATGTTTACGGAAAGCCTCGACCTGCTGGGTTCAGGCGATCCTTCCACTTCAGCCTTTCAACTAACAAGTAACTGGAACTACAGGCGTGTGCCACTATGCCTGGCTAATTTTTTGATTTATGTAGAGATGAGGTCTCGCCATGTTGCCCAGGCTGGTCTCAAACCCCTGGGCTCAGGCAATCCTCTAGCCTCAGCCTCCCAAAGTGCTGGGATTAAAGACATGAGCCACCATACCTGGCTTTTTTACCATAGTCTTTACAGTCAAGAGCTTATAAGAAATCGATCAAAATCAATCATCACCCCTTTTTAACAATACGCACAAAAGGTTTCTTAAAGTTCTATCTAAAGGAATCCCACTTTGGGAGATAAAGGCAAATCTCTGCCATATTCAAGTGCTATTCAGGAAAACAAACATAGTAAGACTTTTATTAGCAGTGATCTGTTTTAGTTTTTATTGTTATTACATTTTCCTATCCTAAGAAAAATACAAGAAATTGTGCATTTCTTATAAGTAATACCCTGTTTTTGATGTGCAAAACTTAGGAGTGAGTGAATCAACAGAAAAATAAGCTTTAACTTAACACTTTAGGGGTAGAGATGGACAAATGAAGAACAGGTTCCCATTTGTGACAATAAGAAGGATTAAAAGCAATGTGAGAAAAAAAAAAGCAACGTGAGAGATAAACAAAAAACAAACAAACAAAACACTAACAAAGCACTGAGTCCTGGTTGCAAGCCAGGCTGCTACACTAAGCATCCTGATTATTCCAAAGATGCCCTGAGATCCAACCCAGCCCTCTGGCTTCTGCCAAAGAGGCACAGAAACAGTCAAGTTCCAAGAATAGTCATGACATACCATCCCCTGCTAACTACAGTTAAACTCAGGGAGATGTCTTTGGGAATATTTTACACCAGGACCAACAGCAGAATTCAGAAGGGCAGCCAGTTGTTAATTACTATTTACTTCTTCATCTACCAAAATTTTAAGAAACGGTAGATTAAGGAACCTGGGATTTGACAGCAATTAATTCATTTAATTTAATAGTAATGTATCAATTTAATTGAGAGGAGGAGCATTAAAACAGTTACCTCTTTCACAAATAACATCTCAGGGGCTATCTGAAAAACCACTGGCTAAAATCAACTTTTAAAATACTTAAGAATAAAAAGTAGCCGGGCATGGTGGCTCATGCATGTAATCTCCGCACTTTGGGAGGCAGAGGCGAGAGAACTGCCTGAGCCCAGGCGTTCAAGACCAGCTTGGGCAACTTGGCGAGACCTCATCTCTACATTAAATGAAAAAATTAGCTGGGCATGGTGGCCCGCACCTATAGTTCCAGCTACTTGGAAGGCTGAGGCAGAAGGATCACCTGAGTCCAGCAGGTCAAGGCTGCGGTGGCCATGAGCATACCACTGCACTCCAGCAGACTGGGCGACAGAGTGAGACTCCAACTCAAAAAAAATAAAAAGTAGACATCCTTTTCCTGAAAAGTTAGGTAGGCTAGGTAACCAGTTTTAAGGATAGCTTTTTGGTCAGAGAATAAGAACTGCTCATTGTCCTCTCCCTGTTCAGTCATCAGTAGTTAAAGAAAAAATTCCTACTAAAACTTTTCCTTAATAAATTGTTGTCTACTGGGGGAGTCATGGCCTTCTAAAGAATGCCCCAACATGGGATCCAAGACTCTGCTCTCCCTACCCATTGTATCTGCAATACATTCTGCTTTGTATTTGAGGTACTATATAAATACATTCTGCTTTGTATTTGAGGTACTATATAAATATACTTGTACTAATATATCTGCAGGGATATAATTACATAAAATGGAATACAAAAGCTTTGGCAATAAAAGATTCAAGTTCCAACATGCCAAAATTCTACTGAAAGTAACAACTGCATTAAAGTTTGCACTGACTTAAGCCTTTGATCACATGCCACCTAAATGCATTTCTATTTCAATTTTCTGGTTTTTTGCTATAAGAACTATTCTTTTAGGCTTGAAATTTGCAGTTATTTTGATTCCTTTGATCTCAAGTTTTCATTAAGTTGCTAGAAAAAAATATTTGTATGCAAATAGTGCTGCATTCTTAAAAACAATCTGCTTTATGTTTCTTATGTTATTTATTATGCTTTTATATTTACTATCACTAATGTGGATAGTGTGCAGCAAAACTTTTTGATACAGAGTATACAAAAGGTCAATTTCTACCCAGCTTATGATTTTTTTTTTTTTTGAGTTGGAGTCTCGCTCTGTCGTCCAGACTGGAGTGCAGTGGCACACTCCCAGCCACCACAGCCTCCACCTGCTGGGCTCCGGCGATCCTTCCACCTCAGCCTTCCAAGTAACTGGAACTACAGGTGTGCGCTACCACACATGGCTAATTTTTTATTTATTGTAGAGATGAGGTCTCGCCAAGTTGCCCGGGCGGGTCTTGAACCTGCGGGCTCAGACAGTCCACTCACCTCGGCCTCCCAAAGTGCTGGGATTACAGGCTGAGCCACTAAGCCCGGCCGGCTTCTGATTTTTTATAGTCATAGAGTACAGGTTATGATATTTCAAGATAAATGTACCTAAAAAAAATTCTGATAAACTAACTTTTTGCAGAGGTTCATATCTAATAAACAAGAATTAGAAAGTATTTGGGGACTTGAAAACACTTATACTGCCAGGTATATAAAAGTTCTCTCTCAGCCAGGCTCGGTGGCTCAGCCTGTAATCTCGCGCCCTTGGGAGGCTGAGGTGAGTGGATTGCCTGAGCTCGCGGGTTCGAGACCCGCCTGGGCAACTTGGCGAGACCTCATCTCTACAATAAATCAAAAAAAAAATTAGCCGGGCGTGGTAGCGCACACCTGTAATTCCGGCTACTCGGAAGGCTGAGGCGGAAGGATCGCCGGAGCCCAGCAGGTCGAGGCTGCGGTGGCCGGAAGCGGCCACTGCACTCCAGTCTAGGTGACAGAGTGAGACTCCAACTCAAAAAAAAAAAAAAAAAAAAGTTCTCTCTCCACTGTACAATTAAATTGTCCTTTAAAAGGAACAGGGAGGCAGCTAGGCACAGTGGCTCAAGTCTGTAATCCCAGCACTTTGGGAGGCCAAGACAAGAGGACTTCCTAAGCCCAGTGGTTCGAGACCAGCCTGGGCAACTTGGCAAGACCTCATCTCTACAATAAATTTTTAAAAAAATTAGCCAGGCAAGACAGGCGTGGTGGCTCACGCCTATAATCCTAGCACTTGGGGAGGCAGAGGTGAGAGGATCGCCTGAACCCACAGATTCAAGACCAACCTGGGCAACTTGGTGAGATCTCATCTCTACAATAAATCCAAAAAACTAGCCATACAGCGTGGTGGCACACGCCTGTGGTTCCAGCTACTTGGGAGGCTGAGGCAGAAGGATCATCTGAGACCGGCAAGTCAAGGCTGTGGTGGCCATGAGTAGCGTGCCACTGCATTCCAGCCTAGGTGACAGAGTGAAACTCCAACACACACATAAAGGGGGTGGGGGGCAGGGAGGGCAAAATAAAACCACTGCAAATGTGAACATCATGGCACTTCACTACAATGACAGAGTCTTGGAATTTTAGGGAAATGAGATACATTATAGAATATGCAATTCAAGCTGTATTTTTGAAGATAAAAGTAACAAATACAAAGAGAGATTAGGAGACTCATTCAAGGCCGGGCATTGTGGCTCAGCCTGTAATCCCAGTACTTTGGGAGGCCAAGGCAAGTGGATTGCCTGAGCCCACGGGTTCGAGACCCAGCCTGGGCAACTTGGTGAAACCATGTCTCTGCAATAAATAAAAAATTAGCCAGGTGTGGTAGCGCGCATCTGAAGTTCCAGCTACTTCGAAGGCTGAGGCAGAAGGATCGCTGGAACCCAGCAGGTCGACACTGAGGTGACCAAGAGCATGCCACTGCACTCCAGCCTGGGCAACAGAGTGAGACTCCAACTCAAAAAAATAATAACAATAATAAGAGACTCATTCAAGAATATACAACTAGTTAAAGACCTTGAAGGTAGAATTATCTCCTAAGAATGAGTCCCTGTACATTGTTGATGGGTACGTAAAATGGTGCAGCCACTCTGAAAAACAGTCCAGTAGTTTCTCAAAAAGCTAAACAGAATTACCATATGACTCAGCAATTCCACTCCTAGGTATACACTTAAAAACCCTGAAAACAGGAACTGAGGTACTTGCACACCAATGTTCACTGCAGCTTTATTTACCATAGCCAATAGGTGAGAAGTGTCCAAGTGTCCATCAACAGATGAATGCATTAAGAAATGGGCCGGGCACAGTAGTTCATGCCTGTTATCCCAGCACTTTGGAAGGCTGAGGTAAAAGAATTGCTTGAGCCCAGGAGTTCCAGACCAGTCTAGGTAGGATAGCAATAACTTATCTCTACAAAAATAAAAATATTTGCCGGGCATGGTGATACACACCTGTAGTCCTAGCTACTTGGGAGACTAAGGAGAAAGGACTGCCTGAGCCCAGAAGGTTGAAGCTATGGCAAGCCATGATCATGCCACTGTACTCCAGCCTGGATGACAGAGTAAGACCCCAACTCAAAAAAGAAAAACAAAAGTGGCATATACATATAATAGAATATTATTCAGCCATAAAAAGGGATGATGTTCTGAAACATGTTTATAGCATAAACCATGAAACATTATGTTAAGTGAAATAAGCTAGATACAAAAAGACAAATATTATATGATTTCACTTACACAAAATATTTAAAGTAGGCAAATTCATAGACACAAAAAGTAGATTAGAGGTTTCCAGGGACCATGAGGAAGGAGGAATGGGAGTCACTGCTTAATATTGACAGTTTCTGTTTCGGTTGATGAAAAAGTTTTGGAAACAGATAGCAGTGATGGTTGTACAACATTGTGAAGGTAATTAATTCCACTGAATTGTACACTTAAAAATGGGTAAAGTGAATATTTTTATGTTACATATATTTTAGATTAAGAAAAAATTTCTAAAGAGTGAATCGGAGGCCAGCCACAATAGCTCAAATCTGTAATACCAGCACTTTGGGAGGCCAAGGCGAGAGAATTTCCTGAACCCAGTGGTTCAAGACCAGACTGGGCAACTTGGTGAGATCTCGTCTCTACAATAAACCAAAAAATTAGCCAGGCGTGGTAGCACGCGCCTGTAGTTCTGGCTACTTGGAAGTCCGAGGCAGAAGGATCACCTGAGCCCAGTAAGTCTATGCTGGGGTGGCCGTGAGCATGCCGCTGCATTCCAGCCTGGGTGACAGAATAAGACTCTGACTCAAAAAAAAAAACCCAAAAAAAAACAAAAAACAAAGAATGAATCTGATAGAAGATGATCTGCTGTAGACAAATAGCTTTATCATGAGGAGTCCTATACCTGAAAAAAAAAAAAAAGCATCAGATATGTCATGTCCTTAAGCTTACACCCTAATTTGTTAATTTAAAAAATTATCTAAATAAATTTGGATTTTCACACAATTATTTGTATAATAAATCTTTATGCACTTAGATTCATGCCAGAAAAAACTCCAAGGTAGTTTTAGTATCCTTATAGTTTTCTTGACTGTTGCTTCACCTAAAAGATCTCAATTAAAATTAGGAACAGCCGGGCTCGGTGGCTCAGCCTGTAATCCCGCAACTTGGTAGGCTGAGGTGAGTGGATTGCCTGAGCCCGCAGGTTCAAGACCCGCCTGGGCAACTTGGCAAGACCTCATCTCTATAATAATCAAAAATTAGCCAGGCGTGGTAGCGCGCGCCTATAGTTCCAGCTACTTGGAAGGCTGAGGTGGAAGGATCGCCGGAGCCAGCAGGCCAAGGCTGCGGTGGCCAGGAGCGGCCACTGCACTCCAGTCTGGGTGACAGAGTGAGACTCCAAACTCAAAAAAAAAAAAAAATTAGGAACAAAGAGACTAAAAATTTACAATAAAATGATTAAGATCTTAGTCTTTAAAAAGAAAGAACATCTAAAATAAAGCCTTCTTAAAGGAACAAATAATGTATCACCCACTGACTAAGACACTAATTCTAAGGAACAACCAGATTACACAATATTTGACGTCAGAGTATAAAAGACAAGCAGCAGTGATAAAGGAGAATAGAAATTAGGAAACACAACTACATTAACAATAGTTACATCTTAAGTAGGAATACAATTTGATGAGTCACCAGTTTAAAATGTGCACAACTCACATGTACCAATCTAGAAGGGCAAGGCTTACATAATCTTGTCCAATTATTTAAAGTGCTCAGATAATTCCTCCACATGATAATGAATTCTGCAATTCTAAGCTTCCTACCCTACATCTCAATCCCATAACTGGCAATTGCATTATACTAATTATGATAGTCATGATATATGACTATTGGAATACTGCTTATTCCACAAGTGTATAAGCAATTAAATAAAAAAACCAAGGATATTCAATATATAACACTATATAATGTAAATAAGATATAGTCCCTGGTCCTCAAGAACTTCACATCCTAATGAGAAAATAAAAGTCAATCAGCTATTATACAGCTATGGCCTAAATGCTTTTGATATCATAGAGTAAGAGTAGCTGCTAGTATGTAGTAAATCCCCTACATACAAGTCTTCAAGGAGCAAACTTTCAAAGATTCAAACATATGTTCGCATGTCCAATTACACAAGTGAGTTCACATGTCTGGCACACATTGTTACATGTGTACATCACCTAGAGGTGGTTGTGCTTTTGTGTATTTTACAGTATTGTATAGAATACAGTATCTTTATTTCAAGCTCAGGATGTCCAGAAGCAAGCATAAAAGCCGCAGTGGTATAGCTAGTACTGCTAAGTGCCAAGTGATAATGGTGAAAACACAAGTGAAAATAATTGAGAGTACAGTGAGATGAAAAGATGACAGATGTCGCTCATTCTTATAACATGAATTGTTCAACCATCGGCATAATTCTAAAGAGCAAGGAAAAGATCATGTGAAGCCCGCTGTGTCGATGACATCAACAATAATATAAAAGAAGCAAGGAAAAGTAATGCTAATTCAAGAGAAAGCTAAAAGCCTTTATGAAGGCTTGAAGGAGAAACACAGCAAAGAAACAGAGGGTGCATCTTTCAATGCTAGCCATGGCAGGTTTCATTGGCTCAAGGCTACAGCCAACCTTCACAACGTAAAAGTAAGTAGCGAGGTAGTGAGAACAGATACAGTGGCTACCTGGGAATTTCCTGAAATGCATCAAGAAATTATTGATGATGACACATATTTACCCAAGCAGTTGTTTAATGTGGATGAGACAGGACTGTACTGGAAGAGGATGCCAGACCAAAGTTACATCAGCAAGGAGGAAAAGCCGGTGCCAGGCTATAAAGCAGCAAAAGACAGGCTAACTCTGTTGTTTGGTGGTAATGCTTCTGGTGACAGGAAGGTGAAGCATCCTCTTAGTTTATCATTCAGAGAACCCAAGAGCCCTTAAAAATATAGCCAAGACTCTCTTACCATTGTGCGGAAGAGTAACCCCAAAGCCTGGGTTACACAGATCATTTTCCAGGACTGACTTTTCCACCACTTTATCCCAGAGGTAGAGAAATATTGCTTGGAGAAGGTTGTCGCATTTAACATTCGTTTGCTGCTTGACAGTGTTCCAGGCCACCCCCCATTCATGGATGACTTTCATCCCACTGTCAAAGTAGTACGTCTGCCATTGAATACTATGTCGCTCATCCAACCTATGAGCCAAGGAGTTATAGCAACTTTCAAGAAATATTATTTATGTCACACTTTTCATGAGGCAGTAAAGATGAGTTGACAAATCAAGAACAACATTGCAACAATTGTGGAAGTACTATAACATCTACAAGGCCATAAAAAATATTAACTTTGCTTGGTATGAGGTTGCAGCTGTCACCCTGAATGGGGTTTGGAAGAACCTTTTGTCTGCAGTTTGTTCATGATTTTCGTGGATCTGAGAAGGTGGATGAGGAGTCCAAAGAGGTCTTCAGCAACTCAGAAACCCTCAGCAAAAAGTTGGAGCTAGATCTGCAGGAGGACGACTTCGTTGAATTGCCTGCTGTGCAACATGAGAAGCTTACTAATGAAGATCTGACGGAATTGGAGGCCCAGGGAAAGGACGAAGAGAGACAAGAAACAGGAAGAACTGAAGAACCAAAGAGATTTACAATGCAGGAAATGGCAAGATGATTTTCTTTATTTGAGAAGACTAACTGTTAGTCTGTGAGGCAAAGGACCCAAATGTATTATAAAGTATTATAAACCTGTTAAAGTACAGTACTATATAGCCGATTGTGCTGGTTGGGTACCTAGGCTAACTTTGTTGGACTTACGAGCAAACTGGACTTACGAACATGCTCATAGGACAGGACTTACTCATATGCAGAGGACCTACTGTATACACAAAAGCAAAAAAGGCCTCTTGAAAGAGGATTCTTGACCTAAATCTTAAAGGAAACTCCAAGAGTTAGCCACTGAATAAAAGTAGGTTAGAATGTTAAACAGTATAACTGTGATATACACTATATCCATTCATCCAAGAAATATTCCTAGACTACCTACTATGTGGCAGGGACAGGTCATGTAGAGAACTACATGTACTATGTACTTTAGTCTGACTAGAGCCTAGGGAGCACGTACGAGACTGGGCATACACCAAATTATGAAAGACTTGGATGCTCTGCTAAGGAGTTTGAACCTCATTCTAAAGATGGTAAGAAAGCAATAAAAACCAATAAGCAAGAAAGTAACAAGAGCAGAGTTGTACAAACACTGACTCTGTTCCTTCCAGGAACTGGCATGAAGGCTCCATCCAAAGGCAAGGAAAGGAAGACACTGAGAGACCCCGTTTCCCAGATATTGTATGACATGGGAAGACAAGCTGCTAAGGTCTATGACCTCTCTATCTGCGATGCTATCATTAAACTCCACATCAGACTCCTCTAGGGGAGTAAAAAGTTTTGGTTCAAGCAGCAGGTAGGAGATAGAAAAGTAACAGAGAGGAAAGGGGAAGTTCCTCTGGTCAAAGTGCCTAAGGGCCATCTCCAGAGCAGTATTCATATTTTAAACAGAATATTATACCAACAAAATAAAACTAGAACATATCAAAATATTATCTGATAAGATGGCAAATTTTATACCGTGTGTATTTTACTACAGTGTAAAATAATTTTTTTAAAAAAGAACAGTTGTTGTGGCTGGGGGTGGTGGCTCATGACTGTAATCCAAGTGCTTTGGGAGGCAAAGGTAAGAGGATCACTTGAGGCCAGGAGTTCAAGGCTACAGCAAGCAGGCTGCACTCCAGCCTGTCTCTAAAAAGAAAAAAAAAAATTCTGAAATTTAGGCATAACGTTTTTCTACACCAGGAAACATTTAAAATGGCAAACACTGGTTGATATTATATTTAATAATATAATAATTCCTTCATTCTTCCTTCACATTAAGAGAACTCTTCAAAGTCTACCACCTTCCACCACAGAGCTAAATGTGTAATAACACAAAGAAAAAGCACCATGATTATGATTTCACTGGGGGAGTGAAAAGAATCACATCCTAAACGGACAACATGCAACAGCCAACTATCCTTGAGACTCGCAATGGACAAACTGGCATCAAAAAGAATGAACACAGATTTGGGCTGACACATTCTAACAGTACAGCTGTCTGTCCAGGCATACTGCTGAAAGAACAGTACATTCCTACTTGTCCTGTCCTCTACCCAGCTTTAGAGGCCTTATGAAAGGGAGTTTAAACAAAATTGTCATATTTAAGCCTCTAATATGTGTTCAGTAAGATCAACTAGGTAATAACAGCAGCAGCAAACCCCTCTAACATCACCCTTAGATTAGTCCCTGAAGACTTCTGAAACGGAAAATAATTTTGTTTATATATATTTCTCAAAAGTCTTGACTTGAGATTGCCATTCAGGTTCAAAGACAGGGAGATAACAAGTCACTAACTTTCAGAAAATTGACATAGTATGGTACAGTAGTGAGTACTGAGAATCAGGTTAATGAGATCTGAGTCTTAAGTAGCCTATCTTTTAGAACTGTGGCTTTGGGAAAATTGTCCTACCTCTCTGAGCTTCAGTTTTCTCATCTATAAAATAAGAATTATGATACTTACATCAACTGCATCATAGGATTATTTGGAAAATCAAGAAACCATTATAACCCTACCTCAGTACATGCTCCAATACACCCTCTCAATAATCTCAATTTCACGCAACCTCTTTTAATACTATCATCTATCTTTCTAGCTCATTCCTTCTAGTGCATGAACATCTATGATCACATGACCCACAAGGACCTCCAATCTACTGTTCTATTAATCTTTACACTCTCCCTCGCCCCTTGAAGTCCTTACTTTTTTCCTCACCCAGCTTAAGTTCCATGATCCATTATAATCACTTGTTTCTCTCTCACTTGGACACACTCACTTTGCAAAATCACAGACCGGTTAAATTCAACTCTGTCTATTCTCTTACTCCAGAAGTAAATGTGGCTAGAGAAAAGCATAGAACCAAGCTGACTGGCCTCACTTTTAACTCAGGATCTTAACTGCAAATAAGCCCTTAACACTGTGTGTTCACTCTCCCACTTCTCTTGATGACAATTACATGCTCTCTCCTTGCTTTTCAAGTTTCTGGTACCTTCTTCCACTTCCCTTTCTTACTCAGTTTATGACCTGGCTTAGAAAATTAAAGCAGAGAAGAACTTTCAGAGATTACCACTACATCTATACACAGAACCAGTATCTATCTGCACCTATACACTCTGCCTTCCTTCTTGCTACAATAAATGAACAACTATGTGTTCTCTTTTCTCCAGTCAACCCATTCTCTTGTGCATTAATTCCAATTCCTATAACCAACTTGCTATCAGCTCCAGCAATTTCTTCCCTCTCTTCTGTATCATTAATTTCTCTCTCTCCCTCACCTAGTGACCAGCAGCATAAGAAAATGCTGTAAGTTCTCCCACCACAAAAACTGTACTAGCAGAAACAGTGCCAGGTCAAGCCAAAAAGAACAGAGACAATACAAAATGAAAAGAGGCCTTTGCATCCTCACATTTCTATGAGCAGGAAAGAGACTGAGAAAATGACCCAGCTGCAAATATGTTATAGAAAAGAAAGACTCAAGAGGACTGAACAAAGACACTAAAAGGGGTTAAATAACTTTTATAATACAAGGTCATACAGCTGTGATTTGAACTCAGAAAGTCTACATTCTTAACTAGTATCTATATGTGCCAAGAACTTTACATATATTATCTCATTTAATTCTTACACTCCTGTGAGGTAAGTGCTAATATTATCCCATTGTATAAACACAGAAACTAAAGTTTAGCTAGATTCAGTGTTCTACAACACATCTAAAAATATTTGTATTTTTAAAACATCAACACACAGAATTGAAGAGATAAAATATTACAAACCAAAACAATTAGCTTGAATGTGATAATACTTACTGATGCTAAATATGACCATTTATTAAATCAATTAGCTGGGCGCAGTGGCCTACACCTATAATCCCAGCACTTTGGGAGGAGGCCAAGGCGAGAGGACTGCCTGAGCCCAGGGGTTCAAGACCAGCCTGGGCAACTTGGCGAGACCTCGACTCTACAACAAATCAAAAATTAGCTGGACATGGTGGCGTACCCATAGTTCCAGCTACTTAGAAGGCTGAGGCAGAAGGATCGCCTGAGTCCAGCACGTCAAGGCTGCGGTGGCTGTGAGCGTGCCACTATTCTCCAGCCTGGGCAACAGTGAGCCTCTGACTCAAAAAACAAATAATCTATTTACTATATAACTAAAACCCTTTTCAGGTTCAGGAATTTTTTGATTGCTTGTTATGTGTTATTTTTATTAGAAAGTATCTACAGGGCTATATTTATTATATTTAGTAATAATTGCAACTGATATTTGTAATCTGCTTCCCAGTTAAAATCTCTCTTTCAGTTAAATGAGGTGGGCACTGATGTTTCTCCTATAATAAGTTTTCATAACTTGAAGATGACCAGTCAAGTAATACAATGTATTACACAGAACACTACGAGCTCATCACCTTAAAAAGATATATATGCTGGTTGCTTAAGGAGTGAGGTATTATTTCCTTTGTCATTGATTGTGACTTTCCTGCCAATTATTTATTTTATCAAGAACTGTCAGTATAACTGGCTATGTTTGACCCCGATTAGTATCAAACACTGCCCAAGAAAGTAATTTCTTTCATAACTCTTCCACAAAGAACACACTTCGGTTATAAGCAGCTTTAATTTTTTTCCTCCACTTCAGCTGAAATATATATATATATATTCCAAATGCACACACACATAAATATATAAATGTATATCTCAATATGCTGCTTTAGACTTTAACATTTATTGATATTTTAACAGCCTCATTAATTCCAAGTTTTAGAAACTAAATATTCTTTTGTTAAGAATTAAAGAGTTGACCAGGCTCGGTAGCTCACCCTGTAATCCCAGCACTTTGGGAGGCCAAAGCGAGTGGATTGCCTGAGCCCACGTCTCTACAATATATCAAAAATTAGCTGGGCGTAGTAGCGTGCACCTGTAGTTCCGGCTACTAGGAAGGCTGAGTCAGAAAGACTGCCAGAGTCCAGCAGGTCGATGCTGGAGTGGCCGTTGAGTATGCCACTGCACTCCAGCCTGGGCAATAGGGTGAGACTCCAACTCAAAAAAAAAAAAAAAAATTAATGAGTCTATTTCTACAAATCTGTGAAAATCAGGCTTGCTAAATAACATCAGTAAGATGTCAGAGATAAAGTTACTTAAAAATTTAAAATTATTTGTACAGATACTTTCTCCACTCAATTTAAACTATTATGCAAATTAAAATGCTACTAAAAGCACTCTTAGTATTTCTTAAATCAGGCATTCCAATGATTCTTGACAGTAATACTATGATAACCCACTTCTGGTTTTTGTACCTCAAAAATATAATGATGAATATTCTAAAATATTCCATAATCAAACATCTTAAAAAGCCAAACTGGTTCTTCCTATTAAAATTAGTAAGGTTCTATAAGCTTTTAACCAAAAAATTTCCTCAGACACTTTGCATACTTAACTCTCTCAAATAAATTTAAATATGTAAAATGTTAAATCAAAATTAATAAGAAAGCAATAAACACAACCATAAATCTAGCAATTAAGATTAAAAGGTTTAGATAAATAATTTATTCCTAGAAACTGCAGTCTGACTTACACTTGGAGCAAGACAATCACCAGGCTGTTACCTTCTCAACATAAAGAAAGCATCTTTCTATGATATATTGTAGAGACGAGGGCTCACCAAGTTGCCCAGGCTGGTCTCGAACCCCTGGACTCAGGAAATCCTCTCGCCTCAACCTCCCAAAGTGCTGGGATTACAGGCTTGAGCCACCACACTCAGCCAGGTAAATTTTTTTTAATTTAAAACCTTTTTTTAACCTTCTAAACCATGAATTTGGAACACTTAATAGCTAGTTACAAGTCATATTTTAGAAAGCAAAGACAAGCAAATCAAGTTAATGAAAATTAAGAGTACAGAAAATTAGCAATGCTCTCTCTAAGCTACAACTACCTGCCTGGCAAATACTTATCTCAAAGTTTTCCTAGGCTGGGTGCAGTGGCTCACGCCTATAATCACAGCATTTGGGGAGGATGAGGCGAGAGGATTGCCTTGAACACAATGGTTTGAGACCAGCTTGGGACCTTGCCTCTACAACAAATCAAAAAAATTAGCTGGGCGTGGTGGCACGCACCTGGTTCCAACTACTTGGAAGGCTGAGATGGAAGGATCGCCTGAGCCTAGTAGGCCGAGGCTGTTGTGGCCATGAGCATGCCACTGCACTCCAGCCTAGGTGTCAGAGGGAGATTCTGACTCAAAAAATAAAAATAAAAGTTTTCCTTAACTCTCAGTATGCTGGGATTTCCCTTTAACTTTCATTTTCTATTTCTCTTCTTCCAACACCATTTATATTTTAATATGCCTCGAAGCATCCACTTTGGTTTTCAATTTCTTACATCTTTACCAAGTCTGGTCTTTTTGTCTCTCTTATTCATGATTTTATTTTTAACTCAAAGTGTCTCTACTCACTCAGTTAGATATTAAGAGTTCCGAGATCCTCAAATTTCAGATTTATTTCCCATGTTGCTCCTCTTTTCCACGATATCAGACATAGCAAGTATGTCAGCAAATTCAGACATACTATTCCTGTCACTAAAAAGTTTAAATTTTACATGTTGACATTTTTTATTCCACTTATTTTCATCATAAGCAGCCTGCATACATAAAGTCTCTCTAAAGATGCTGCCTTTTAAATACATTTTAGCACTTTTATACACACTGAAGAAACCAAAGCAGTTTCAAATTTAAAATGTCATCTAGTCAAAATGGAGAGGAAAAAATAGCATCCAGTATTTAATTTGTCAAAACTGTGCAACACAGCCTTTTTTGGAAGACCTAAGGGGAAAAATGCTTTGCATGCTATAAAATAACTATAAAAGGTATTGAAGTTTCTCTCGGGAATCGTACCACCTTTCTCCAAGATACAAGTGATACGTGGGGGATCTATAGAAATTTAAATCACTACGAAGCTTAACTATAATTCCTACAGCTACCATTTAAAGTACAAAATATTCATTGTGAATTTATTTTATTTCTTACACCCATTCTTCAAAAGTAGAAGTCAAATCTAGGGAAGAAATAAAACTAAATTTGATAAAGTTCACTGTATCTAGTACAGTATTATATATTCGATGGCTATTTTACACTCATAACTAGTCTCTCTGCTTTCAACCTTGCCCCTAACAGTTTACTCTCCACAAAGCAATCAGACTGAACCTTCTAAATCTAAGCCCTGCAACAGATTCCCATCCTACTCAGAAAAAAATATAATTCCCTTTGATGACACACAAACCCTAGGTGAACCAGCAGTCACCAATCCCCATCACCACACCCACACAACTCTTTGATCCTCTTTCTCCTTTTGGAGGGAGTCCAAAAAACCCCCAGCATTTATTTATTAAAAATTATGTATTTATTCTTACATATTTAAACTTCAGTCACCTTCAAAGTACTTTCTGTCTGATGCAATACACGTACCGAGATGCTTTTTCCACTGTTCAAAACAGTTTTTGAACTCAGCAATTTTGATGCTTTTTAGTGCTTCTGCCATTTTTCACTTCACCTCTTCTACATCGGGAAAATGTTTCCCTTTGAGGACTTTTTCATTCAGGGAAATTTTAAAAAGCTGCTCAGGACAAGGTCAGGTGAATAGGGAGGGTGGGTCACAGGGTCATGCAGCGCAGTGTGGGCAGATGTACTTATAAATCACCCATCATGAAATGGGCAAACATGTTGAAAGAATCCAAAAAAAAAAAAAAAAAAATTTCACTGAAGTCGAACACAGTCTCTCACAACTATACTAGCCAGTACACTAATGCCGATAGGTTCCTAGAACACCTACCTGGCGAAGAAAGCCCATACTACAAGAGGTCTGCTCTCCAAAAAATAATTCTGTTTTTGTTGGGGGTAGGGGAGGAGTCCCGCCTTGTATATGTTATCCCCTATAATGATAGAATCCCCAGAACCAGTCCTCTCCAGCCAGTCTGGCTTCTTCTGTCATTATTGAAGGATATACAACTCTACTTTAAATACTCTCCAGAATTTTGACCTCCATGGTCCTCTCCCTAGAATGCTTTTCTCCCAAAAGCCAGAAGTCTGATTCCTACAGATAATAACTCTCTGCTCAAATATTACCCCACCAGAACCTTTCTCTGGCCATCCTATTCAAAACAGCACCTCCACTATCACTCTGTCCCTTTACTCAGCTTTATTCTTCCTAGAACTCATCACTACAGTATACACTAAAGAAATATTAGTTAATGTCTGTTTACAGTGCACTTTATTCATGCATACCAAAGAAGTTCTTTAAATAATAAATGTTAAATATATATATAAACTGGGAATACTGATTGCCGCTAGAAAAGAGAACTGGGTAGCTAAAGGGAGAGAGATATAGGGAAATTAAATGTATGCCTCTTAAATCTCGAACTATATTGATGTGTTAACTTTTCAAAGATTAAATAAAATTTGAAATCTTAATTTAGTAGGTAATAACAATGACTGAATTACATTAACTTGCCAGTCTAATTCTGCATTCTCAAGATGTGGAACACTAATGGCCAAAACATGACAATTTTCATGTAGTTCTGGGGCATGTTAATAAGATTCTTCAGGAACTTCTCAGAGCACAAGAAGTTAAATGTTCTCTTACTCCTGTAGAAGGAAGGAGGTTCTGTATGGTGTGAGAGGTAAAACCAGATGACCTCTAAGGTCCTTTCAATTTCCAAATTCTGTGATTAAATGGATTCCACAGATTAGTCTTACTCTTGTGTCATATTACATCTTAACTAGCAAGTACCTTGTCACTACAAAGTTGTTAGATATATCAATCAGTTCACTCATATATAGAATAAAACAGCATATAAGCCTGAGGATAGGAAAAATAAAAAACCAAGATGTTTTTCTTACTCTCACACATCACTCAACACAATACTTCTGATACCAGATGTGGGAGGGTATTTCCCCAAAAACCAAGCAAGCAATTCTGCAGTTCCTCCAGAAGAAACCAGTTGAGTGTCCTACAATTTAACTCAATTCTGCCACTCTCTACCTGGAAAGACTGTCAGATCCCACAGGTTGAAGACTCAGTTTCACAAGACAATCCCTCATTTCAGATGCCAGCTCTGATCAATCAGCTATTAATTGGGGTTCCTACAACCTCCTCCTTGGTTTTCATTAATTTGCTAGAACAGCTCACAGAACCCAGGGAAACACATTTACTCACTTATTATAAAGGATATTACAAAAGACACAGATGAACCCAGATGGAAGATATGCATAGGGCAAGGTATAGGAGACAGATATAGAGCTTCCATGCCTCTCTGGGAGCACCACACCCTCCAGGAAACTCTATGTTCAACTAACCAGAAGCTCTCTAACCCAAGTCCTTGTAGGGTTTTATGGAGGCTTCATTACACAGGCATGACTGATTATATCACTGGCCATTAGTGATTAGCTTACTTTCAGCCCCTAGCTCCTTTCCAGAGATTGGGACATAAGGTTGAAAGTCCCAACCTTCTCATAGTGACTTGGTCTTTCAGGTGACCAGTCCCTAATCTCCAGGGTCCTAGCCACCAGTTATTTCATTCGTGTACAAAAGACACTCAAAAGATTCCAAGGGTTTTAGCATCTTTGCCAGGAAACAGAATAAAGGCCAAATATATAGTTCATAATATCACATAAAGTTTCATTGTTATCAGAAATGTTGTCACCAAAGACAGCAAAAACAAAGAATATTCCAGGATATGCTCCAGGAAGGCTCTATGCCTGGTAATGGGGTTGAGAGAGAAAAGGGTTGACAAGGGGAAAGTAGAAGCAGCAGTTCAGCCACTACCTGTTATCCCTCTAACCACAGCTAGTCTCCTATCTAGACAAGAAGCCAAACCCAGTTCTCTTGAAAACTGCACCTCTCAACTAACATAAAAGTACAGGAAGAAGGTCACTTTCAGAAGAAGAAACCCAGAATGATGATAATGATGATGATAGTAATCATTCAAGGACCAACACTAGATCTAGTGGCCTTCCTAGTACTTTATACTCATATCACAAAGAGTGAGGATCATAAACCCATAATTAGGAAGAACAAGCACTGATTTCTGTCAGCTATAAGGTAATAGACCACTGCACTTAATTTTCATACTTCGATAATACTGCATACTTTTCCAACTCTTGTATATTAAATTATTAAATGTTGTATGATACTATGACAACCCTAATCTTTCTGTATGAAATCACTTTATATACACTGTTATGATTTTTAAAAATCACAAGAGAAGAAAATCAGGGGTATTCAAATAGGAAAAGAGGAAGTCAAGTTATCTCTCTTTGCTGATGGTATGATCCTACACCTTGAAAACCCAAGAGAATCTGTCAAAAACTTCCTTGCACTGAAAAAGGACTTTGGCAAAGCCTCCAAAATACAAAATCAACGTGCAAAAGACAGTGGCATTTTTATACACCAACAATAAACAGGCAAAGAAACAAAAAGTACAATCCCATTCATAATTGCCACAAAAAAAAAAGAAGAAATATCTTGGCATCTTTCTAATCAGAGAAGTAAAAGACAATGAAAACTACAAAACACAGCTCAAAGAGATCCAAGAAGACACAAACAAATGGAAAAATATTCCATGCTCATGGACTGGAAGAATCAACATTGATAAGATGCCCACTCTACCCAAGGCAATCTACAGATTCAACGCAACACCCATTAAATGACCAATATCATTCTTCTCAGACCTGGAAACAACAATAAAGAAATGCATATGGAAACATAAATGACCATGAATAGCCAAAACAATCGTCAGAAAAGAAACAAAGCAGGAAATATCACACTTCTAGACTTAAAACTTTATTATAAGGCTACAATAATCAAAATAGTCTGATATTGGTACTAGAACAGGTATACAGACCAATGGAACAGGCTAGAGATTCCAGAAGCAAAACATTAATTTCTCAACCAACTCATCTCCGAAAAAGTCTCCAATAACCACCAGCGAGAGGAACCTTTCAGTAAATGGTGCTGGGAAAACTGGCTGATCACATGCAGAAGAATGAAACAGGATCCCTACCTACTACCACACACAAAAATCAACTCTAATTAGATCAAAGACCTAAATGTAAAACTTCAAACTATTAGAATCTTGGAAAACGCAGGAGTCACCCTTACAGAAATTGGAATAGGCAAACAATTCCTGATCTAACCCCCAAAAGTTCATGTCATAAGAGATAAGATAGACAAGTGGGGCCTCATCAAACTGAAAAGCTTCTGCAAAGCAAAAGAAACCATCAAGAGAGTGGGAATACAGCCCACAGAATAGAAAAAAATATTTTTCAACTGTGTATCTTTCAAAGACCTAATGTCTAGGATCTACAAGGAACTCAAATGTGCCAAAAGGGAAAAAAATAAACAGCACCATTCAAACCTGGACAAAAGATATGAATAGATACTTCTCAAAAGACAACATATGAACAGCCAACAGATACATGGAAAAATGATCAGCCTCACTAATCTTCAAAGAAATGCAAATCAAAACTACACTGAGATACTACCTTACTCCAGTCAGGATGGCCATCATCAACAACCCAAAAAGCAACAGATGACGGAGAGGATGCAGAGAGAGGAGAACACTTCTGCACTGTTGGTGGGAATGTTAGATTAATACAACCTCTATGGAAAACAGTGTGGCAATTTCTAAAAGATCTAAAAATCAACCTTCCATATGACCCAGCAATCCCCCTTCTGAGAATATACCTAGAGGAACTCAAATCATTTTACACAAAAAATACCTGCGCACGCATGTTTACTGCGGCACTATTCACTATAGCAAAAACATGGAACCAACTGTGCTGTCCAACAAAAGTGGACTGGATTAAAAAACATGGTACATATACACAATGGAATATTATGCAGTCATAAAGAAGGACAAAATAATGGAGCTCACAGCAACCTGGATGGATTTAGAGTCTATCATACTGAGTGATCTATCACAGAAACAAAGAACTGAGTACCACATGTTATCACTCATAAGTGGATCCTGAACATTTATCATAATACTACAAGAAAGGGATTGGCAGTAGTGGATCACTGCTAGGGGAGGGAAGGAGGGAGGAGGGCACATAACATCAATAAGGGTACCCAATCCCAAATCAGGCGAAGTGTGGATGAATGGGAGGCTCAAACTTCACCTGTACAATTACCACTTACTTATGTACTTAATCCTGACTTGTACCCCACAACTTAAAAATATAAAAAAAGAATTTAAAAAATAAAAATGATTTTAAAAAGTCATTAAAGAGTTTTTTAAAAAGTACTAAGAAACAGGCTGTGTTGTGTTAAATAAAAGATGGAACAATTATCACCTCAATTAAAATTAGAGAGAAAACTCGACAATGAATTGGAAAATGTCATAAAAATTAACAACTTGCATCTAAGCAAAATCACTAGAAATTGTCTATCTTTTGTTCTTATGTTCCCTTTCTTTAAGAAAAATACATATTATTGCAAACAAACAAAAAAGTATAAAAGCAGAAGAATAACTATGATACTCTGTGACACAGCCAAAATACGACAAAATATGAACCAATCACATTTCATTCATCAGTTAGTCAATGCATATAACAGGGAATTTATAAAGAATGGTCCACAGGAATACCTTGGCTCTCACTCTACCACAGGTACATACAGCTGGCATCTTAAGCATGCTAGTCAATCTATCCAGATACACTACTAAAAGGAATTACCCCAATACTCTAGCTCTTTCCCGATTTCATTTCATTAGGGAGATTGAGATAAAATAAAAAATATATATGATATGAGAATGTCCAATGCAACCCCTCCACCCAACACTGTTATCTCTATACTATCCTATAAAAAGATCACACAGGCTCTAATTAAAACAAACTCTCAGTAAATCCTATATGACGTTTATTTTCACTGAACAGATAAACTTGTTCTTGTCCCACACTGGCTGAATTTTCATTTTCTAAATAATGTTTTCATAATGGCACACAATTTCACCCACTTGTACTTATACGTAGCAGAAATCAGTTAAATTAATGAGTTGAATTTGACAATTCATTTAACTTCTGAGTACTTACGTACAGCACAGAAGAATGAAATCCTGGGATGCAGAAACATTGTACAATCATACAATGAATTTTAAAAACAAGTTAAGAGCTGGACGCATTGGCTCAAGCCTGTAATCCCAACACTTTGGGAGGCGGAGGCAAGAGGACTGTCTGAGCCCGGGGTTCAAGACCAGCCTGGGTAACTTAGCAAGACCCATCTCTACAATAAATCAAAAATTTAGCTGGACGTGGTGACGCACCTGTAGTTGCAGCTACTTAGAAGGCTGAGGCAGACGGATTGCCTGAGCCCAGCAAGTCAAGAATGCGGTGGCCGTGAGCGTGCCACTGCACTCCAGCAACAGAATGAGGCTCCGACTCAAAAAAAAAAAAAAGTTTAGAAAAGTAAATTAAGAATACATTTTTGGTTAACCAAAGTATTTTCTGAAATATTAAGTCTGATAACCTTTTCCTAATATATATAAGAGCCTAAATTATTCTCTTGAAACTTTGCTATTTTAAATATGAAACTCAACTTTTTATATATTTTTCTCTAAAGCACTATATCATATTGTATTGTATCTACTTAAGTTACCAGAAAAACCAAGATAATATTAAACTCTGTTAAATATCTCTAATGGCAGCATTAATTATCCTGCACTATCTATATCAAAGGTCACGTTTCATGCTTTCTAAGATAAATGCATGTAATAGTATACATGATATAAAGAGAAATAATAACTCCAAATATCAGCTTTTCTGACCTTCCAAGAAAGAGCACAACTTACGAAATAAACTAGAACTATTATCTTCGTGTAACAAGGAAGAAAAAATATAATAATCAGTTTTTCTAAAGTGTTCAAGCAAGTCCATTAAAGCAACACAACCAGAAAAAGTGGCCAATGAAATCACACTACAGCCAGTCGTGGTAGCTCAAGCCTGTAATCCCAGCACTTTGCGAGACAGAGGCAAGAGGACTGCCTGAGCAACATGGCAAGACCTTGTCTCTATAATAAATTGGAAAAAAAAAAAAAAAAAGCCAGGCATGGTGGTAAATGCCTGTGGTTATAGCTACTTGGAAGGCTGAGGTGGAAGGATCACCTGAGCCCAGCAGGTCGAGGCTGCAGTGGCCGTGAGCATACCATTGCACTCCAGCCTAGACAACGGAGTGAGGCTCTGATTTAAAAAAAAAAAAAAAAAAATGCTGAGCTCAGTGGCTCAGCCTGTAATCCCAGCACTTTGGGAGACCGAGGCAAGTGGATTGCCCGAGCCCATGGGTTTCAGATCAGCCCGGGCAACTTGGTGAGACCTCATCTCTACAGTAAGTTAAAAAATTAGCCGAGCATGGTAGTGCATGCCTGTAGTTCTGGCTACTTGAAAGGCTGAGGCGGAAAGATTGCCGGAGCCCAGCATTTCAATGCTGGGGTGGCCGTGAGTATGCCACTGCACTCCAGCCTGGGAGACAGAGTGAGACTCCAACTTAAAAAAAAAAAAAGAAAGAAAGAAATCACACTACAAATTTTAAAATGCAGCAAACTCTTCCTAAAGGTAAATATTATCAAATTAACAGCCCAAACCAGCCCTAAAAGCCTACTTTTTTTTTTCATACAAACAAACAGGAAAGCAATACTTTTACTAAGTGGAAAATAATTATGTTTAAGCTACAATGGCAACTGCATTTTCTTCCTAAGTACTGGAGTATCCCCTAGTGGACTGGTAAGGAACAATTTTTTTAAAATCTTCAATCTCAATAAATTCACTTACAATCTCACCTAACAAGTATCTTTTTTTTTTCCTGTGGTCAAAAAAAAGTTAACACCAGTTTTTGTAAACATCATAATTTTGAATTTAATGGGATCCTGCAAGACAGAAACATTTGTTTCTTGATAAAACACTGTTTCCAATGTTTCAAATATAACACCTTCCAAGATTTTTGTTACATGTACACGAATTTAGAAGCTGAAAATAAATTTTCTTTAATAGTTTCCTAATATTGTAACTCAAAACAAAGGAAGTCTTTATGGAAACTAAAGTACTTCACTGGTCTAAATGTCAACAATCAACTCATGAATATTAAGTAGAGTATTTTCTATTGAGCCAGTGGTTACCAAAAATGAATTTGAGAAACTGATAGAGGCTTGGAAATGATTTTTTTTATGTATCACATAATTTCTGCTAACATGTGGAATAAGAATAATGACCCCCCCCTCCAAATTTTGTCTTTTTGAGTTGGAATCTCACTCTGCTGCCCGGACTAGAGTGCAGTGGCACTCTAGCCACTAGCCAAAAATATTCTTTTTTGTAGAAATTTTCAGTCCTTTTGCCCATTTGTAAATCAAGTGTGTTTGTTTGTTTTTAAAAGTTAGATGACCAAATGCAGTGGCTCATGCCTGTAATTCCAGCCCTTTGGGAGGCTGAGATGAGAGGATTGCCTGAGCCCACGGGTTCGAGACCAGCTTAGGCAACTTGGCAAAACCTCATCTCTACAATAAATCAAAAAATTAGCTGGGCGTGGTGGCGCATGCTTGTAGTCCCAGCTACTTGGAAGGCTGAGGCTAAAGGATTGCCTAAGCATATCAGGTCAAGGCTGTGGTGGCTGTGAGTGTGCCACTGCACTCTAGTCTGGGCAGCAGAGTGAGACTCCGACTCAAAAAGAAAAAATTTGGAGGGGGGGGG
>CAUYQG010181234.1:0-10584 GCA_963574415.1 Tarsius wallacei
GGAGGAGCTGGGTGGGATTGGCAGTTGAGAGAAACTGCTAGGGAAGGGAGGGGCACACCTCATCAACAAGGGTACCTGCATAATCAACGTTTGTATACCTAACCCTGAATTGTACCCTACATCTTTAAAATTAAAAAAAAAGGAAAAAAAAAAAACAAAGTACTATCTGTGCTTCATCTGTTTTAATCCTTCAACTACTCTGAGTTAGGTCTATTAAACTGGGAATTGTGGAAGTTAAATTTCATGCTCAAAACCTTACTGTTAGGAAATGGCAGAGCCAGGACTCAAAATTCAGAAACTTTGACCACAAAGTCTGCAGTTCTAATTCAAGATATAATGCTGTCTCTACTAAACTGTCCTCCACCTTTATCTGTGACAGAACAACTAAATAAAATATAGGAAATTAAATTTAAGACAGGTGAATTGGCCAGAAATGAATTAATTTAGTTCACCTTTGAAAATGCTCCCGAAAGGAAAACCTCTGAAGACACAATTGATCTAAATACAACTAATTGGTTAGTAAAAGACGATACAATAGTTTTCTTTTTTATTTTATTTTTTAAATTTTAAAACAAAATTTATTAGAGAAAGAAGGGAGAAAAGAAGGGGAGACATACCAGAGCTGGCATGAGCAAAAGAAACTGCCACAATAATTTCTTATTTAGTAAACATTAAATAACAGTTTGTGATTGGAATGCTTACATTTACTAAGCCTAAAAAGATATATATGTCCATTCTACTTGAAGAGAAAATATAAATATGACACAATCATATATAGATCCAGTATAGTAATTTGGCCTGCTATAATTAAATGCCTTCTAAAAATCTCTTCCCTAAGTAATCCATGATCTCTAGCTTGTAATTCATTAGTTTTATAAATGACTCAATAATTTTACCTTCCCAAATTTCTATAAAATAAAACCATACACAACCAGGTAAAAGAATTATGATATATAATATAGTAAATTTCAAACTCCACACCCCCAAAAAATAAGGAAAAAAACCTGAATAATTATACCTAATAAACACAGTAACAAGAAAGTCAACCTTTTTTTTTTTTCTTTTTTAAGTTGGAGTCTCACTCTGTGGCCCAGGCTAGAGTGCAGTGGCACTCTCATAGCCACTGCAGCCTCGACCTGCTGGGCCCAGGTGATCCTTCTGCCTCAGCCTTCCAAGTAGCTGGAACTACAGGCATGCGCCACCATGCCCAGCTAATTTTTTTGTATTTATTGTAGAGACAAGGTCTCACCAAGTTGTCTAGGCTGGTCTCAAACCCTGGGGCTCAGGCAATCTTCTTGCCTCCACTTCCCAAAGTGCTGGGATTACAGGCATGAGCCATCATAGCCAGCTGAGAAAGTCAACCTTTAAAAGAGGGGGAGACCAAAGAAAACTGTAACCATCTGGCAACCATACAATATTTGAGAAAATGTTAGTGTTCTAATTGAGATCTAATTGAATTTGATTTACTTGTCAAGATAATTGCATCAGTATTAATTAAATATGTCTCCTGCAGCTGCAGAGAAAGTTAAACCTTACATTCTACTGATTATATAGGATACACATCTCTCATTCAAGTCAACATTGCTAGGCTCATGTTACACCAAAAATAGCTTTCTGCATATTGATTATTAACATCTTAGATTTTGACATTCATTATTTCTCCATAGATTAAAAATAACATTTCTTAAATCTTGAGAGGAAATTGGTAAGGCTACCTGAAGATTATTTGTCGTCATCAATATTCAACTCTGAACAGCTCTTTTAAAGGAGAAATTTTAATTTTAAATACTCAGAGTATCTAAGGCACTATAAATATCTATATTTTAGTGACTGACAAAAGAAGCATCAGAAATCACCTTTATCTATTTTCTTTATATTATTTCTTGGCTTACAAGGTTAAGACCATCTTCTCTAAAAAGTTGAGCCCATCTTCCCATATTAAAATAAAACAAAAATTGGTGCTTCCCTTTGCCTCACTTAGTAAATAATTACAGGATTTATTGGCAGTCATAATATTTTTTCCATAAATATTGAATTTAATTGCTGGTATACAATCAACCGAATTCTTTTTCTTCATGAAATTGTAGAGAATAATTAATGAATATTCTTTGAAAATTAACTTGGCATGCATATACTTAAAGACAGTTATTAGATCATCCTGCAAACTGTCAGGCTGTTCATAATCCTGTTAATTTCTTTAACTTCGCCTCTTGGTTCTACTTTCTAGATCTTTAGTCATCAGTGTAATTCTTTTTAAATCTCTTCTAAATTATTTCTGAGTTTAACATGGTAGAATACAGAAATAAGAAGTAAAGAGAATTCTAGTCTAACCAGGGCAGATTACATGAGTTACAATTAAGGCCACACATCAATACATACCTACATTTCATCTTCATGTTTCATTCTTCATCCATTCATTCACTCACTCATCAATAATTATTTCTGAAATTCCCAGTTTATGCCAGGCACCAATCTCTAACCTCTGAGTGTTTATAGTCCAGTGGATAGCACAGACAGGCAGCTAAACTGCATCGCAGAACATCCAATGATAAGAGATATACAAAATGCCATGTGATTACACAGAAAAGATGCTTCACCTAGAATTAGGGAGTGGAGAAGAAATACCCAGCAAAAACTCCCCAAAGGAAATGCCATTTATGTAGAACTCATCAGGAGTTAGTTGGCTCAGGCAAGAAGGGGGAAGATAGGCCCCACAGAGAGAGAAAACAAAGTGTTCAGATATGGTTGTGGAACTAAAATATACCTAACACAAACTAAAATAAAAGGAGCTCAGAATGTTTGGAAAGGAGAAGACAAATGGAAAAACAGGAAAGACAAACAAGAGAAGTATGACTATAGATTTTATCCTGAAAGCTAAGGACATCTTATGTGGCTTTAAGCATTTATTTCAATGGTTTAAACTGGAATTCTTCCAAGAGGCTGCTGTGTAAAGACGGATTAGAAAACAGTAAGACTGGAAGTAAGGTTAAGAGTTTATTCCGGAAATCCAACAATGAGGTTACAACAGACTAAAATGAAGTAATGACAGAAGAAATGGCAAGCAGAAAGTTAAAGAAATATTTAGAAAGTAAAATTGATAGATCTTTACAAGTGGGAAACAATAGAGGAGAAAGAAATCATGTACACCTTGAAATTTCAAGTTCTCATGCTAGACCTGAAAAAAAATACTGTATCTTCTTTTATTTTATCTTTTGTTTTTAAAGTTGTTTCCATTTTTTCCCCACATTTAAAAATAGTACTCCTTAATTGTAAAAATATCTTTAAACAAAGATTAACCAAAAAAAACCAGAAAATTTAAATCACCCAGAGTTCTATTATAAAAAATAACCAATTATAAACTTTTTGGTCTATTCTTTCAATATTTTTAAATGTAGGCTATTTATTTTATTTATAAGAGCAGAGTCACATAATAAACACTTCTATAATCTGCATTCTTTCCCTAATTATTTCTCTTAAAAAGTGGTTCTCAAACTTGATCTCAGACCAACAGCATCAACATCACTTGTAAACTTACTAAAAATGCAAATTCCTGACCCCAAAGCCTAGAATTTCTGAAGATGGGATCCAGGTGATTCTGATGTACACTCATGTTTTAAAAATACTGTTGGAGCACACCATTAGTGGCAGTACATTTTCCTTCTGTATCATTATATAGGGTCATTTATTTGACCATTCCTCTAACGGTTGGTTTCCAATTTTTGCTGACCTAGTGCAATATATATGCTTATAACTAGATCTTCACATCCTTGATGATTTTAACCGAGATAATCTCTCAGACTTGAAATTCTAGGTCAAAGAATTAAAGCTTTCACACACGTTCTCAAATTTTCTCTCACTTCTCAATACTCAGATCAAAAGTATATGAAAATGGATGTTTATATTCTTGGTCATAATATATTATCACTTACTAAAAAATATCTTCCAATTTCATAGCTGGCAAATGGCACTATATTAGAGCTGTAAAGTACATTTCTATTATTTTTATTTATCTTCTTTTTTAAACTGTTCATATTCTTTGTCTCAAATTTCCTAAAAGTAAAGATACTAACTATTTACAGGAGGTGACAATTAAGTACATGAACTCATCCTAGCAAAGGTGCTATAGACCTCATTGCTGAATACCACTATAGTCACCTTTGAAGTCCTCCCCTATGCACTGATGCCAGCCCCTCGTCCACTGGTCAAAGCAATTTTGGAACACTTTTTCTGGAATGGCCATCAGAGCTGTCCTTGTATTATCCCTGATGTTCTGAATGTCATCAAAATGTCTTCCTTTCAATATTTCCTTTATCTTCAAGTTTTAAAAAAAAGTCACTGGAGGCCAGATCAGGTGAGTAGAGAGGATGTTCCAATACAGTTATCTGTTTACTGGCTAAAAACTCCCTTAGACAGTGCTATGTGAGCTGGTGCATTGTCGTGATGCAAGAGCTCCTTTGGGACCATTTTTGCACACACTTTTCTCATGCCAAGATTTGCAGTTAAGATTTTCCTGTTTCTTTATCGACGTTATGTTTCTCATTGTCAACCAATGATTTTGACATAAAATTGGATGAATTTTTGCAATGTTTTCATCAGTTCTGCTCATTACTGACCATCCTGACCGCTTTCCATCAGTGACACTTTCAGGTCCCTCAGAAAAACATTTAATTCATCTGTACACTGTTGTTTTCTTCATGGCAATATCCCCATAAACTTGGATGAACGTGTCCCTGATTTCACATCCACTCTTGCTAGGTTTAACAAGAAATTTAATGTTTGTTCATTGCTGTAATTCAAACTCCAACATTCTTGCAATGACAGCTCTGATGACTATTTCAGCAAAAGAGTTCCGAAACTGCTTTGATGGGTAGACCAAGTGCTGGCATTGGTACATAGCTTCCCAAGGGGAGTACTTCAAAGGTGACCATAGTGATATTCTGCAATGAAGTATGTAGCACTTTTTCTAGGATGAGTTCATGAACTTAATTGTCAGATCTCAGGCCTTGTACTTTGTAAACTATAAATATTTCTAGCTATTATTTGCCCTAATTAATTATGACTTTTTAAGCTAACATTTTGTATTGGTATGATATATTAGTTAGAATTGATGAGCCAATATTGATACATTAATAACTAAAACCCATAGTTTCCATTAGGTTCATTCTTTGAGTTGTATATTTCTGTAGGTTTTGACAAACATAGAATGCCATATATATATCCACCAACAGTATCAACTTTCACTGCCCTAAAAATCCCCTGTGCTCCATCTATTCAACCTACTCAACACCATCCTGCAGCCCCTGGAAATCACTGATCTTTGAACTGTCTCTATAGCTATGCCTTTTCCAGAATGTCATATAATTGAAATCATATAGTATATATGTATGTAGCCTTTTCAGATTGCCTTCTTTTGGTTAGTATTGTGCACTTAGGTTTCTCCATGTCTTCTTGTGGATTAACTATTCATTTATTTTTATCACTGAGTAATATTCCATTGTATGGATGTGCCACAGTTTATCCACTCACCTGTTCAATGATACCTTGTTTGCTTCCAACTTTGGAAAATTATAAATATAGTGCTACAAACATTCATATGCAGGTTTTTGTTTGTGGACATGAATTTTCAATTCATTTAGGCAAATACCTAAAACATGATAGCTGAATAAATGGTAAGAGTATGTTTAGCTCTATAAGAAATAGCCATATTGTCTTCTAAAATGCCTGTACCGTTTGTCTTCCCACCACAAATGAATTAGAGTTCTTGTTTTACATTCTCACCAGCATTTGGTGTTGTCAGTTTTAGGGATTTTAGTCATTATAATCACTATATAGTAAGATCCCCTTGTTTTAATTTGCAATTCCCTAATGAAACATAATGTCGAACATATTTCCTTTCTTTCCTTTTTTGTTTTTGTTTTTGTTTAAGCAGTATTTATTGAGAGGAAAGAAAAGCTCCCACAGTGGGAGGGTACCCAAGGGGGTTGCCCGAACATATTGTCATATGCTTATTTCCCATCTTCTTTGGTGCTATATCAAAGGTTCAGACTTTCTGCAACTTTTAATATGGACACTCTTGGTTATTGTTTTAATAAATCTGTATATATTTTGGAAACAAATAGAAATATTTGGAAATAAGATACAAAATATTTTCTCCCAACTTGTAGTTTGTCTTTTGCTTTTTATTTTGGCAAATCAAATACAGGTTTTTAATTTTTATAATAAATTAATCAATTTTTTCCAGACACTGTAACACTTCTTCTGTTAACATGTTTGGAAGCCCCCACTGTTCCCCAAATTAAGAAATAATTGATGTTGTCTAGGATTTGATGGGTTGCTTTTTTTTTTACATTTACCTCTTTAATCTACCTGTAATGTTTGTGTGCCTCTAGTATTATTTACTACTTATTTAAAATTTTGCATTTATCATATATCAACTTATTTGTATTAGGATATATTTATGAACTACATATCCTAATCTATTGTTCTATCATTACCATACCTTATAGCTTTATATATTTTAACATGTTAGCACAAAATTACAAATACATACCACAAAAGCCATATAGCATTACTCATGGTAATATGGTTATATTTCCTCCTCCAAGTGAATCCTGAAATCATTTTTTCAATTTTATCCAAAAGAGTTTCATTTCATTGGAATCTTCATAATAACTATGTTAAATTATAATTTCCCATCCATCAACATGGATTTATGTTCCTTAAAAATATTTTGTTCTGTTCTTCATGGATTCTATAGCTTCTCTGTTAAAGTCCTATGAAATATACATATGTTTGAATATGTGAACTTGCTGTCAGTACTCTTGTATACAGGATCCCATTTTCCATTTTATTTTCTATTTATTATTTCTTGCATGTGGTAAAGAACTGAGTTTTGAATATTTGTAACTAGTCACTAATCTTTCTTAACTGAAATAAGTTTCCATTGAGGTTCTCGGATTCTTTAGAGTAAATGACACTACATTGCAAGTTAAAATAATTCTGCTCTTCTTTTTGTATTAACTCATTTTATATTCTTCTTAATTGTGCTTAACTGAATTTCTATTATTGTGGAACAGTGATAATGCAAATGTAAAAAATGTGTATTACATAATAAACCCTACTTAATCATAATTAAATCTTTTAATAGACTACTGAATTTGTATCTACTTCATAGCTTATGCTTAGTCTACACACAGTATTTTCTCTTTATCCTTACTAAGTTTGGATCTAGCTTTCTTTCAAATTTGCTCTGACTTTATATTGTATCGAAACCCTATGGTCCAAATGTGGATCACGGATCTCCCAGCTTCTTCAAAGTGACACATTTACATTTATACAGGGCGGTGACAAAACCCCAAAATCGTAGAACCATTTAAATCCTCAGTACACCTTGTTCTGCCTAACAAACTTAAAACTAATTTAAAAAAAAAAAACCTAAAGAAAATTAACTATGATAATCACTTCATAGAAAGGAAAAGCTGATTAACTTTTGTGCTAAGAAAATACACAAATCCTAATTTTTCAACAGATTTTACTGCCATACCGCAAATGACATCAAAAAGCTGTCAGGATAGCTTCAACAATAACTCAAACCTCTCATTAAATAAAGTTGTTTTTTCTAGCCAATAACACAGAGTAATAGTTTCTAAAGAAAACGTACCCTTCCTATCATTTTTCCTGATAAATCAAGTGCAATACTGCAATCAGCAATAACCTAGGGATAGAAATTTTTTCACTTGTTGCTACAAAACAGCCTAATGACAGTCCTGTTTTGTTTTGTTTTTAACACCTCCCTACCCTCCCCAGGCTCTTTCCCAAGTCCCTGTTAACCACCACTCTACTTTCCACTTTTATGAGTTCAACTTTTTAAGATTCCACATATAAAGAGATCACGTAATGTTTGTCTTTCTGTGGCTGCCTTATTTCACTTAATATAATGTCCACCAGATTCTTCCATGTTGTTGCAAATGGCAAAATGTCCTTCTTTTTTAAGGTTGAATAGTATTCGTGTGTGTGTGTGTGTGTGTGTGTGTGTGTGTGTGTGTATGTGTGTGTGACATTTTCTTTGTACATTCATCCATTAATATACAATTATGTTGAACTGATAATTTTGGCTATTGTGAATATGCTGCAATGATCATGGGAGTGCAGATATATCTTTGACATGCTGGTTTCATTTCCTGTGGATATATATCCAGAAGTAGAATTGCTGAAACATACAGTAGTTCTACTTTTAATTTATTAAGGATCTCCATACTATTTTTCATAACAGCTGTATTACATTTACACCAAAATGCACAAGGGTTCCCCTTCTCTACATTCTTGCCAACACCATTATCTTCTGCCTTTTTTATAATAGTCATTCTAACAGGAATAAGGTGATATCTCATTGTGGTTTTAATTTGCATTTCCCTGATGATTAGTGAGAAAAGTTTATTCAGGTTCTTTGCCCATTTTTAAGTTGGGACATTTGTTTTTCTAATATTGAGTTGTTTGGTTTTCTTATATATTTTGAATATAATACATATGATTTCATGTATATAAGACATACGGTTTCAAATATTTTCTCCCATTCTGTAGGTTATCACTTCACTCTGTTAATTGTTTCCTTTGTTATGACAAAGCTTTTTGGTTTGATGTGATCCCATTTAGGTATTTCTGCTGTTGTTGCCTGTGCTTTTGAGGTCAAATCCAAAAAAAATCATTGCCCAGACCAATGTCATGGAGATTTTTCTTTGTTGTTTCTTACAGTAATTTTATAGTTTTGGGTCTTATATTTACATCTTTAATTCATTTTTAGTGGAATTTTTAAACAAAGATGAGACAGGAATCCAGTTTCATTCTTTTAGATATGGATATGTAGCTTCCCCAATGCCATTTATTAAAGATACCATTCTTTTCTCATTGTGTATTCTTACCATGTCTATTGAAATGAACCGCAAATAAGTGGATTTACTTCTGGGCTCTCTATTCTGTTCCATTGGTCTGTGTGTCTGTGTTTATACCAGTACCAGCTGTTTTGATTATATTATATATTTATACATGTATTTAGTATATATAATAAATTTATATATGTTTGTTTATTATATATACTTTTTATATATACATATATATTTATACAAGTACAAGCTGTTTTTATTGTAAACAACTGTTTATACCAGCTGTTTTGATTACTATGGCTTTGTATTATATTTTAAAGTCAGGTTGTGTGATGCTTCCAGCTTTATTCTTTTTGCTCAAGACTCCTTTGGCAACATGGGTCTTTCGTGGTTTCATAGTTTTTTTTCCTATTTCTATGTAAAATGTCACTGGAATTTTGATAGAAATTGCATTAAATCTGTAAACCACTTTGGGTAATATGGACATTTTAATAATATTAACTTCCAGTGCACAAGCACAGGATATCTTTCCATTAATTTGTGTCTTTTTAAACTTCATTCATCAATGTTTTATAGGGTTCAGTGTACAGATCTTTCACCTCTTGGTTAAATTTGTTTCTAGGTAATTTTTTTTTTGTGGTTGTCATAAGTGAGACTTTTCTTGATTTATTTTTAAGATAGTGTATTGTTAGTGTATAGAAATGCTACTGATTTTTATATGCTGAGTTACAGTGCCATTTCTGACCTTTCTGAGAGAAAAATCCATAAAAATAAACCATACACACAAGTATATTCTATATACACTGCACAGCAAATATAATTATAAAATATTTTTATATAAATATATGTGTGTGTGGATATAAATGTATATATGGGTATTTTTTCCTTTTTTCTATGGAATTATATAATACATAATATAAAATTATATGTAGAATGTATTATTATATAATATTTTCACATTATAATTATATGTTAAATATAATTATGTATATTAGTATAATATATTAGTATATACTATAACACAATAGGCATGCTTTATACATATATAAATATATACATACATATATACATGAGAAAAAGGAAAAATTACTTGTTTGTAATCACTTTCCCTTTTTTCTAGAAAACATGTTAGAGAAGGAAAATACTGATATTGAGTGGGAAAAGACCCCAAAATTATCCAGTTTTGTCCCCCATCCTGAATACATAAATACTCTCTAAAGAAGAAATAATATTTATTGAGAAAAGTTATTGATTTAATACCTAACTTTTGAAACTAACATCTAAACAAAGTCCATATCAAATACAAATCTTCCCTATATATGGTTTAATGGAATATACCAAGCTCTTAGGGTAATTATTACAGCATTGCTAGAAATTAATCTAAATGGATATTAAGTATTAATAACATCAAAAGGGCTCTAGGACTGGTAAAAGCATACTTGGTTGGAATAACCTCTGATAATATGCCATAGTACAATGTCATGAATTCAATTTTTTAAAACACTTTTTTTTTTTTTTTATTGAGTTGGAGTCTCACTCTGTTGCCCAGACTGGAGTGCAGTGGCCGCTTCCGGCCACCACAGCCTCAACCTGCTGGGCTCCGGCGATCCTTCCGCCTCAGCCTTCCAAGTAGCTGGAACTACAGGCACGCGCTACCACGCCCGGCTAATTTTTTTTTTATTTATTGTAGAGATGAGGTCTCGCC